>CABFOW010001200.1:0-28682 GCA_902141385.1 Timema californicum | reverse complement strand
GGGGGGGGGGGGGTGTTCCAGAACACACTCGAGAGTCTACGAGCAAAGGTCACAGGCACAAATACAGTCCATAGAAGCTTTAGAATGCGCCTGGCAGCGCGCGCACCTCGCACTCATCGACGTTCGCTTGTCTGTTTGTTCACTTGGAAGAAGGGAAGGGGGTGGGCTCTCCCAACACGGCCAGAAGCGATTCTCTAACTCTGGCTCAGATGAATGTGGATTTTGTAGTGGAGTGCATCTCGGGTTTATTGTAGACGAGTCGGAACGAGTCAACTGGGGCTGGCTTGGTGAGTGATACAACTTCTTCTATGTCATGTTATAACAAGGTTACAATGCTTTCCAACTCCTCGTTTCCAATTTTGATTTTCAGTGGCCTTTCATTTTTTGAAATGAACATCACTTTGGACTTCTCAATGTTAATCACTATGCCATATCTTCTCCCTATCTCCACCCATTTCCTCCAACTCTTCTTTATTTATGGCCAGCAAGGTCGAGATGCTGTCCAACTCTATAAAACCTTAACTACCATCAAACCTGAAGAAGAAACAGTGAATAGTATCTTAAATCTCAATGTATTCCGAATAAGAATGAAACCATCATTGTGTTCAATTTTTTTTTTTAACAGGAAACAATGTCTTAGTGAACCGTTTGAGAATTTCTATGCAATTGATTGCCACGCATTGTGAATTTGGTGACCAAGAGGATAAGTTTCTGCGTGTGCAAATAATATTAGGCGTGAAATCACAGTCAATAAAACAACACCTTCATAGGGAGGACATTAACCTACACAAAGTTGTGGAATATCGCTAATCAGTAGTGCTAGTAGACAAAAACTTGAAAACCATTGAAGATGGAGGGGAATACTCGCAGAGTGATATATTTAAAGCTAGTAGAAAAACAATCCACCCTCCCCCAACCCTCCCCCAACCCTCCCCCAACCCAACCCAACCCAAGTGCAGAATCAGTGCCATCTTCAGTAAACAAGACAATCAAGAAGTTGGAACAATCCACATTAGACTGAACCGTTATAACCGGATCCCAAAGAAAATCTTGGTGTGTCAAGAAACAAGTTTAGTAAAAGGTTTGTTAGAAAAGCATGTTATCGATGTGATTATGACCATCCAAACCGGCCATGCCCCACTATTAATAAACGATGTAATCGATGCCGAGGTATGAACCATTTTGCCAGAAATTGTGTTGCCACAAATAGTTTTTCTAGTGTTCGTAGTGATTTGGAACTAGGAGCTATGAATACTGATAATGACGTTGCTAAACAGACTTCAAATGTTGGTGAGTGTAATTATTTTTGTCGATTTCAAGATACTGGTGGTTACTTTTTGCCCCCCTGTTTCAGGTTATTCAGATATAGGTTCTCTTTCAATTATAAATTCTGTAAATACCAATCGTCATTGGTACATATCATTTATAATTAAGTGCAACTCTGTATTTTCAAATTAGACACAGGATCAGAAGTTAATATCATACCTTTAAGGTCTTTACAGTCCATTAGACCCGATTATAGTTCTAGGCTAAGTGGTTCTAAAACTCATATTGAAGCTTTTGGGGGTTTTGAGATTGCACCTGTTGGTGAAATCTGCCTTTCTGTTGTCTATGATAACAAAACACAGACTGGTGTTTACTATTGTCAATTCAGTAAAAGCCGTACCCTTACTTAGCCTTTCAATTTGTGTGAATCTCAATCTCATTTAAAAAAAAAATGTTGGGGCGCTCAATGCTCAAAGTAAACCTGAGTTCCCCTAAAAGTGTTAAGCAACCTTAAAGTGCATTTAGTTGATCTTGAACAGCGTGGCATTATTGAATGTTGTGCAATTAGTGAATGGGTAAACAATCTAGTAATTGTAGAGAAACATAAAACAGGGGTCATAAGGCTGTGCATAGATCCTAAGGATCTTAACGAAAGTTTGGTCCGAAATTATGTGTTGATTCTCACTCTCGAGGAGACAGGTTCCAAAATGGGATATACAAATATTTTTGTGTATTTGATTTAAAAGATAGGTTTTACCAATTTAAATTGAGTAAAGAATCGGCTTTTATATTAACATTCAGCACCCCCTTTGGATGTTATCGGTTTTTACGTGCCCCATTTGGACTAAATGTGCTTCCTGAGTACTTCCAAAAGATGACTCATAAATACTTCGGGAATATTGGGAGAGTATGTGTATATTATAATGATGTTTTATGTGGAGCAGACATAATGGAAGAGTTATGGGAAATATTTAAACAGGTTATTCAAGCTGCTCGTGAAAACAACATAATATTCAACCCGGAAAAAGTTCAATTCTTTGTGGATAAAGTTAAATTTTTAGTTTAGGAATTTGATAAGGATGGAATTCGTCCTGATAATTCTAGTGTTCAAGCTATGTGCTCCACCTGTCAGATATTTGCACCCCATTCCGTGAACTTCTGAAAAAAATATTCCGAGTGGTTTTGGAATGCCTACCACAGTAAGCAGTTAGAGCGTTTGAAAAAGTCTATAGGAAAACATGCCTTGTTGATCCCGTTTGACTCCTCCAAATCCATCATCAGATATGCTGACAGTAGTCAATATACCCTTGGTGCCACTTTAATGCAAGATGGTAAGCGCATTTGATATGATTCACGATCGCTTACCGCCACTGAACAAAATTATGCTCAGGTGGAAAAAGAGTTGCTTGTTGTCTCATTTGCATTCAAAAGGTTCCATAACTTCGTGTATGGTCATGAAACTGTAACTGTTCATTCAGATCAACAGCCTCTAACTTCCATCATTGTAAAAGCCATTGGTAAAATTACTAATAATCGCCTCTGCCACCTTAGGCTGAAACTATTGCCCTATTCATTCACACTCAAATATTTAGCAGGCAAATACGTGCATACAGCAGATTTATTATTCCGATATCTTAATAATATTCCTTCATCTGTAGATAAAATTATGTACGACATAGTACATGTTATAGGGACAACCTCAGATGCTCAACCATCATTACTTGCAAAGTACAAAGAAAATAAAGTTGTGGACTCTCTTTTGTTTAAAGTCTTTAAGTATTACATTAAAGGTTGGCCTAAGCCATTGTCATCAGATTGCTCAGAGCTGAATCACTATTTATCCCTCAGAAAAGACAATACATTCCATGATGGGCTTCTTTACTATGATGAGCGTTTATTAGTTCCATTTAAACTGAGGCGCTTCACCCTTGATATCCTTCAAGCAACTCACCTCAGTTTTGAAAAAGTCAAGGTTCAAGCGTCTCGCAGCTTCTATTGGCCAGGAATCAACTCTGATTTAAAAAATTTTATACTTGCGTGCCCAACATGCAATCGATTTCAACGGTCTAAAATAAAGGACCCGATGCAACCTCATGACATCCCTGATTTACCTTTTGTTAAAGTTGCTGCTGATTTTGAGGATTATAATGGCGATAGCTATCTAGTTATTGTGGACTACCATTCGTGGTGGATTGAGGCTGAGAAGGTCCCGAGTAAGTCTGCTTCCATTGCTATAAGTAGGCTCAAACCAATCTTTGCACGTTTTGGGATCCCCAAATAATTCATGTCTGACAACCAACCTTTTGACTCATATGAATTCAAAGTATTTACTCAATCATGGAATATTCAATTTGCAACCTTCAGTCCTCACTATCCCCACAGCAATGGTTTGGCTGAGAAAGCGGTTGGAATTGTTAACTTGATGTTAAAAACGGTGCATTATGATCGTGGGGACTTTCAACTCTTCCTTCTGGATTATAAAAATAGCCCAGTGTCAAGGCTCCCATACTTACCTGCTCAGCTTCTTCAAAGTCGCACCCTCAATTCTAGACTGCCTGTACAGGATTTCTTCTTGAAGCCAGAAATAATTATTGATGATGCAGTGACTGCGAAAGTAGGGCATTCGTTACATTAGGACAAAACTGCTTGAGTCCGTGACCAATTTTTTTTTTCCAACTTGAGCAGTATGTCTTTATTTGAAACAACAAACTGCGATTTTGGGAAGAGGGCAGTGTGGTTAAGATATTGAAAAACAGATCATATNTGTGTATAAAAGGAAAACTTTAAAAACAAAATTAACTTCATATTAGGCCTAGGCACTCTGGTAATAACATTTCCTGTGAATATCATGATAGGGTGAGGCACTTTGGTGATGATATGGGTGAGCTTGAAGGATTAAAGGTAACACCAACCATCCTTTCCTAATAACAAGCCAGAGGACATGATAGCCTCAACTTCTCAGTCTCCTAATTCAGAAACAAGTACTATGCCTCTTGGAACTAGTCTGCCCAATATTGGTACAAGGTCTGGTAGAGTTATCCACCCACCAAAAGGCCTTGACTTATGATTCTGTATTACAAAATAAAAAGTGGCATGTTTAATAAGTTGTATAGTAGCGTCTAACTCAGCTGAAGGTTGATTTTGTTAGTCAGTTGGCCTCACTGTGTAAGATACTTTTAATGTTTGTACTAACATGGATTTATGTATAACATTCATGTATATAGCATTCATAGCTCTCACTTTATGTAAATGAGACGTCTTGTAATTGCTGATTATATCTGTAACCAATAAACCCTTTTATAAAATTTAACTTCTATGTGATATAATAAAACAAGATCATCTTCATATTTTATTATTTTGATGATGCCTTCTCCTATCATGAAATTACAACTTCCCTCTAGGGTTGCACTGACCAGCCACTATCCATATAAGTTTAACAGACTGGGAAAAACAGCAACCTTAACTAACCCTCACTCGCTGACCCGGCTACAGGTTTGCAATCAACCTTCTGTCTATCAAGTCGATGCCGATCTTCTTGATTAGTTTCATAATTTTCTTCTACTTCACTCTATCGAACACATTTTTGATGAAACCCCTCTAGACCTCTTTCTTGATTTCCAGCACCTCTATGAAATTATTATCAACATCCCAAAGGTATCTCTGGTTCCTTTTTACTGAATCTAAATTGGTCTTCTTCGATCATACTTTCTGTGTTCCTGATGGTCCTGTTGTCTCTGCATTTCTTGGTTTGTTTCTTTTGTTTATAGCCACTATGGATACGTCTAGAAAGTCCACGGGTCATTTTTCTGTTTCGTAGATCTTATTTATAAGTTTTGTCAGAGTCATTAATCCGTTATTTCCCAGATTATTCAAAAGTTTAGCTGGTATTTTTTCATCTCCGGCATTATTCATTGATCTAATGTTTTTATGGCTTTTCCCTTTTCACTATTTAAAATGGTGGGTCAATTTTCTTATTTCTCTGTCTCGTCTTCTGTTTTAATATTTAGATTCCTTGGTCGATTTATTTTTCCTTTAATTTTTCTATATATCTCTTTCAAACCACAATAGCCTCTTTATGATCCGTCACCTTACTACCTTTGGGGGTTTCTATTCCTTTGTTTGCACACCTTTGTTTTTATTCCCTCCCAGTTCTTTTGATTTTTTGTGCATGTGGCCACACCTTCCTTTTCTTTGCATGTCAATAATCTCGTCGCATCTCTTCTCTATATAGTCTTGTTTCGCTTTTAATTTTTCTCTCCTTCACTCGTTGTTTAACCTCATATATTCTTCTTTGTTGACGTATTTTAATTTACTTCCATTTTCTGAAGCAATTATGTTGTTACCTAGGGATTTCTTGCTGTCCTCTTCACTTTTATAACATTGTCATTCAGATTCTTCAAAAAACTATTCTTAACACTATTCCCCTTCCCTTCCAATTTTATACTCTCTATTGAAACCTCATTTAACTTTTGTTCATTTGAATTTCTTACAATGTCACTCCCACTTCTTAATTTATCTAATTCCCACCTCAGTTTCCTCTTGATCGTTTTCCTGATCCTTTGCAGTCTTGTTTCAATATAAACTACCAGCAGGTTATGGTGCGAATCAATGTTAGCATCTGACAATGTCTTTACATCCTTCACTCCATTCCTGGATCATTATTTGACAATAATGTAGTCTAGTTTGTACCTGCTGATGTCTCTTGGTCTCTTCCATGTACATAGTTTTGTCTTCCGTTTGTTGAACCAGGTGTTTGTCACCAACATGTCATTCCGCTGGCAGAATTAGATGAGTACCTGCCCTCTGGTTCATAACCTAAAAATTAAAAACAACACTAAATCAAACACAAACGGTTGATTTCATTAATCAAATTTACACTGATATCAACTTATTCATAACACAATATTTTTAAAGAAAACTATACATACATTACATACATACATACATACATACATACATACATACATACATACATACATACATACATACATACATACATAAATACATACATACTAACATACATACATACGCAATCACGCCGTTCCCTTACGAGGTAGGTAAAAAACTGTGCTTATATCACGAAAAATAATGCCATAGGGACTTAAGCAATTCTCACTAACTTTCTCCACAATTCCTTGAATTTTCCTTTCTTTTCAACAACATCCATACACCGAGTCAAACATGCTCTTTTATTTTTTAAACTCTTAATGTGTTTTTTTTTCTTAGAGTCGTCTACTACAGTTTACCACGTCTTACAAAGCTTACCCCTTCCTTGTCATTCACACACTCTTCTATACTAAATTTTCGTCGTCATTCGATCCACACTCATTCTTTCAACATGCCCAATGTCTCTTTCACATTGACATATTGGATTCCCTTTCAAACCGTGCTCCTTCAGCACTTTTCGTTACTGGCTCTGTTAGTGCAAGTTTTTCTACATAGCTTTTAAAGATATCTCATTCCAACCACATTCAATTTGCTCTTGTGTTTCTCCTAACAAGCCCACACTTAACGTTGATAAAACAATGTTGGCTTTAGCACACTTTTATATAATTCCATATTTGCCTCTTTCGATACTACTTCACTCTTTGCTATAATCCACATACATCCAACTATTCTCCGAGGTGAAATAATATAATCTATATTTATTGAACTATGCGAGAAAACTCGCTAGAGAGCTACATCTAAGTCATGATCTCGCAAGCCATATAGTGAATCAGAACTGTGCTAGTTTTGAAAAGTTTATGTCGTGCTTCGTGTTGTGTGAGTTGAGTTATGGAGAGCCGGTTACTCGATAGTGACTGAGATTTTAATCTGGCAACACCGGAAAAAGACAACATTTAATAGATTTTAGGAAATGAGAGTCGTAGATTCCAAATAAATCCTCGAACAATTTAAAATTAATCACAAAAACAAATACTTGCAAATTATAGTGTTGATACGGTCATATACATTTCATGTCTCATTATTTCTTAAGACCCGTATGAAAGGTTCAATATTCTAATAATAAACTTGCTTAGTCATTTTTTTTGTATCTTCTTAAATTCTAAATACCTTGTTTAAATATTGGCCTACATACAATATACCATTATTTAAGTTATTGTGCAACTTTAATTTATCTTGTTAGTTATTTTAAATAAGAATATTGAGAAAGTCTTCAGAAACAAAATTACCAAACATGTATTTTTTTTATACAGATTTTAAAAGAAAGGCCACTTTATATTAGCACTATTTCCGAGTTGAAAATTTAATCTTTTCAATACTACTAAATATTAAAAAAAAAGTTTGCTATAACCATATTTGAACCCACGCTACCGACTGCGCTTGGATGGCAGTTGTATTCTTATTACTTCAGATTTTCATAACTAAACGATATTTAATCTTTTCAGTGTATTTCATGTGGGGCAAAACATGAAATTTAAAATTTTTGATTCTGTGCTAAATGATTGTCATATGGGTGATACTTATTATCCATGTTAATATTGTATACGTAGGAGGTTGGCGACTAACGACTATTAATTTGATCTCAGTCAACAAACAATATTATCTCTGGTCTGTGTGTTTCACCTGTCTGCCCCTCCTACTTCAACGAAAATAAATCAACCCATTGATATAACCTATTCCGAATAAAGATCAACTAAATAAAATAATGAGCTAGATATTTATATTTTCATCCTTTGTACATTGACTGAGAGCGGATCCCCAATATGTCGAGGCATTTAGTTCCTAGTCAACAAAAGTTGGCTGAAAAGCTGTCACTTATGAATGATAGAGGCATAGGAATGCTTACAAGAATTTATAACATAAAAAAGGTAAGAATACAATTCTTTTCGAAACAACGTGTGCCGTTTAGCGATGTATTTTTAAAATTTAGAAAGTTGGAATGAGAATCATTAATATATGGTCGAACTATTCGCCAACAATTGAATGCATAACCAAAAGCTATAATTTTGTTGAATGCACCCCTTCGAGGTATCTGCAATTTTTAAATTAAACCAGTAAAGATTATAAAGTTTTACTTTTTTTTTTGTTTAGCCTTAAACATTCCCCACCGGTTTCCGACTAAACACGTAATTTATGCCGGGATTACGATCAACTTAACTTTCACTAACATAAAGAAACTAGTGTGTGATCAGGATTCATGTAACAACTAGCAAGACAAAGACTCTGGACTGTTTGAAATAAAGTGTACACTAAAAGGAAAGCAAATCATTCAGGGCTGATTAGTTTACAAATAGTTGCAATAGGAGCTTACAAATTAAGTACTAAATAACCCTGTTGTCTCCTGCAAATGATTGATTACCTAGAACACATGATGGGTACCTTCACTTGATGTGAAATATCTTCCTAGATAACTCTTATAATTTAGTTAAGTGAACATTAAGCTAACTTCATTGTAATGGCTTCCATTTAAAAACTAGAGGAGAACCTTTACGTTCTGTTGTTACGTGAAAGTTAAATTGATCATTACTTAACTCGGTGGTGTAGTTAGCTAATGTGCTAGTTTCTTGTTGAGCTAGTCTGCTGAGGACAGGGAGATGAAGGTGAACTGGGGGTGGCTTTCCTTAAATGGTTTTCCACTCCCCCCCTCACACACAAAAATGCGGGTTCACTTCCTCTAAATTCAACCTTCCAAATTCCTAACCCATTAGTGTAATTAGTACTTAGTGTATAAGGGTGAAGCCATAATAATCAGGGACATAGATTTAAATTTTATTCAAATTTGACATGTTCAACATTAAATTGTAGCTTATTAATTGCTCTTTCATACTATAAATATCATATTTATTTATCAACTTAAGTTTGATTTAGTGTGTGACAAAAGTTGAAAAAATGGTTGAAAACTGTGTTACGAAAGGACAGTAATTTATAATAAGCTGTGTACTAAATATTAATTTTTTCTTTGCCAAAAATTGTGTATTTCCACTTACCATAGTTTATTGTCTTTATAACAAAAAATATAATGAAAAATATTTCCTTTAACTTATATGCTATGAGTCTCCCGGAAAATTAAAATCTCCTTCCTTATCATTTTTTTATAGTTTAGTTAGCATTGTCTCTAAAATAGTACACATTTAAATGTTTTGTTTTGTCACCCTCTTTCTTTGTATTCCTATACAGTACACATTTACATATTCCTGTTGGCCCCTATTATTATTTTCCTAATTTATTAAAAAGTTATAGAGCTAACAAATTATTGTTACAGAAGGACACATTTGTTTGGCCTAAAGAAGTATTGACCCTATGAGTGTCTACACTAATAAAACAGCTTATCAGGGAAATGTAGAATAAATTACATACTAACACATTGCTGACACTGATGTATCAAGTCAATTCATAATGTTACAGCAGCCATATACATTCTTGTTAAGTTTGTATCTAGCAAACAACAGGAATTTATGTCTGCATCATACATGCAATTCTTCCAAACAATGAGTTTCAAGTAATGGGTATGAAGTGTCTTGATACAAGTAATATAGTGTTTCAGCCAAGTGATAGACACATCAGTAGTAAATACGAAAGATATTATTCAAGTTCTTCCAGTACCCAAAATATCATGTGTGAGAGAAGTTGTGAGGTACAGCTTCACAAGCCCCATTAAGGTGCGGCAGAAGGGAACGCGAGTAATTTTACAGTTTTTATAACATTACATTTTTTGTCCAAAATAAATAAAATATTTCTCCAGTAGCAACATAGAGCTTAGTTATTTGCACATGCCAATATTAACATATCTTGAATACCTGTCAAGGTTGTCCTGGAATTTTGTCAAAAAATTTTTAAATAAAGAGAATTTTTTTTACAAAATTCCAGGACACCCTTGACAGATATTCAAGATTTGATGGTATTAGCATGTGCAGAAAACTAAGCTCTATGTTGCTACTGGAGAAATATTTGATTAATTTTGGCCTAAAAATTTCAATTCTATAAAAACTGTAAAAACACTTGCGCTCCCTTCTGCCGCACCTTAACGTTTTGAGTTATGTATTTAAAAACAATTCAACTAATAATTTATTTGTTTAACATATCATAAAACATAATGTGTATTGAGATAATTTTGTATTTCTTGTATATAAAACTTTGCACTGATTGCTAGACAAATATTTCTTGCTTTAATTTGTTCTAGTATATTTTTTATGAATTTTTATTCACAAGTTTTAAATTTTGATAAACTCATATGATTATAAAATAATCACCACAAAAATATGTGCAAATATTCCATTTTAGCCCTATTAGTAATTTTAATACTGAATAAAAAACTTTTATCAGTTAAAAAAATGTGTTTAACATCTTTTTAACACTACATTCTCTGATACTGTTGTGTGTAGTTTACGGGTTCAATAACGCTTCGATAAAGGCCAAAGGTGCCATGAAATATAATTTATTTCCAAAAAACAATGTTAAAGACTATAAGTCTATTGTAAATCAAGCACTAAATTTTGGGACTGTGCGGCTCAGTTGGTAGTGTTGACAACTACTGATTCAAGAGTCCTGGGTTTGATTCCTGACAATGTTGAAAAATCTATTTTAGGTGCAGTGGGTTTCCCTTTCACAAGGATGTATTTATGGGTAGGCATTGTGTTCGTTCGTATATTTTAAGTCATGGTGTGATATGGGAGAGGGGGAATAAAGCCGTCAATCCCATGTCGATTGGGGCATGTAAAAGAACCCTGGAAGGTGTGTGAAAATACCTTTCCCGTAAAAATTAGTAGGCCCTTTAGCTCTCACTCAAACATGCTCAGAAAGGGCACATTAAAAAATCTCAATACTTTGACAGTCTCATATGTTAAGACAAAAATACCGCCACTAGCTAATGTGAACTTATAAACTAATTACAAGTGAGACACAATTGTCCTTCTGTAACGTAACATACATACTTATTTTGATTTTGAAAAAAAACAAAACAAAAAAAAACTAATCAGAAAATTAATTTTAACATTTTTTTTACAATCTATTACATCAACAACTATCCAGAACAAATACCAACCTTCTGCAATGTAAAGAAGAGGAGAATTATCAAATTAAGTTTTCAGAAGATATTATCATGTCTGTATTTTGTCCTTCTGTGACACAATTTTTTTTTAGCAATTTTTAATACAATGCAAAAATTTTGTCACTAAGCTAAGAAAAAGTGTCACTTATCTGCTTTATGCTAAGCCTATTTTTTAATTTTAAGGTTAGATAATTTTTTCTTTGATAATCAAGAAAACAGCTAAAAAGTGTCCTTCCGTAACACTCCCATTATTGTGGCTTCATCCATAACCTGAATGACCCGCCTCGGTGGCGTAGTTGGATAACGCGCTTGTCGTGTTGAGCTCGACTGCTGAGGACGGGGAGATCGAGGTTCGTAATGCGGGTTCACTTCCTCTAATTCAACCTTCCCAATTCCTATTCCATTAGCATAATTAGTACTTAAAGCGTATAACCCGAACGGGTAGTAAGACGCGGTGCTAAATATTATCATAACCTGAATGGGTAGTAAGATGCGCTGCTAAATAAATAAGTTGATCGTGATCTCACATCATGGGTAAATAGTATGCAAAGAGGGTGTGGCTCTTTAATTACAAATTGCAGTAGGCCTAGGATATAAAAATATAATTTTCATTTATTTAATATCAAATATTGATTAAGTAAGTGCGTATAACCCGAACGGGTAGTAAGACGCGGTGCTAATAATAATAATGATTAAGTAAGTTTAAAAAGAAATAATGTATCAATTCAACTTTTACACTAATCTAGAACACTGGGATCTAATCTGGGCTGCTTGAAGATATCTTAAAGAGCTATTTACATTTTTTAATAGGCTCTATATGTATATTTTCTCATGTATACTTTTTTTAGCATCATTTTTTACTACCCATTCGGGTTATACCCTTATGTAATAATTACACTAATGGTTTTAGGGATGAGGAAGGTTATATTTATAGGAAGTTGAAGAGAAATTATGTATGAAGGTACACAAACAAAAGATCTTGAATACCACTGATCTAGATACATTTTTGAGTAAACTGAGGGTATTTTTTTCTGGAAGGATTTCTCACTCTTCTTCCACACAAATGTTGGTTCATTTTATCTAAATTATACCTTTATCATCGCTACTCCAATGCTGAAATTAAATTTGGATAGCTCTAATTATAGTATTATGTGGTGTAAAAAATATATTCTGAAGAGAGAATGGGAAAACAACTTGAAAAATAACACACTCAAAATCAATCACTCCCAGTAGTCATCACTTGGCTGGATTTTGAATCTTTACATCGCTGTTACCATAGATCAAGCTCACTGAGATTCTATACCTGTATTTTAGATCCCTTGGCCACCACTATAAGTGTTATCTAAGATCCATTATCTTATTTAACAATTTTATATACGTCGGCCTCTGTGGTCTTGGGCTAAAGTGCTTGCCTCAGTATCCGATATTTGTGGAATCAAACCTATTCAGGGTTGACAGATTTTTCTTGAGCGATAAATATTCCTTGCACATCTTCTTTGTAGGAGAAGTAAATCCGTTTTTCCCATGTTTGCGGTATTTAAAAGCACCCTCTAAGTTATGTGAAAAGACCTTTCCTTGCAAAATTGGTAGGTACTTTTGCTCTCACTCAAAAATATTCTCGTGTGCTGATATAGCCATTCAGTTCAGAAAGTGCATGTTAAATACTTCAAATAAAAAAATTTAAATATTCATATCATATCTAATCCTTGAGTCTTAGAGCATTTTTTTAAAACCAATAGTTGGCATTTATGTTGTTGTGTGTAAGGGAATAACTGGATTAATTTCCATTTATAGGATGATGTAGATTCAGCTTGTTAACCAAATACAAATTATTTTTAAGTATGGTATCTAGGTAGCCTACTGGTATTTATGTGTGAAAAAGCTAGGAAGCAGCTTCTTAGGCATCAAAAATGTTTAAAATTAACGAGCATTATAAGGCCTAGGCATGCATTAAAATTATGGGATTCAGGTGGCTTCAAATAGGCATTCAAAATATGGGATTGAGTAACAAAATTGGGCATTTAAGGGGAAAACAAGCACACAATAAGCAATGTAAAACTGATTTTATTACTTAACATACTATTTTATTACCTACATCGAATTTACATTAATGTCTCAGTACTCGTTTGGGTTGTATGCATACTCTGTACTAATTTTGCTAATGTGTTAAGGGTTAGGAAGGATGCATTTAGAGGAAATGTACTTACATTTGAGGAAGGCTGAGTGGAAAACCAATTAGTAAACAATCTTTGGACCAAGTCGAGTTTCAACTCTCAATCTCCCCTTAGTCGAGTCTCCTGCAAGAGTGGCGAGACTTAGCCCATGTGATCACTGAAGCTGTTAATCGCTAGATATTTGTATAGATTTTCCATAGTGAAATTAGTTATGTGTTTAGATAAGACTTTTTTAAAATTCACACAATGTCAAGGGACAACATTTCAAATTTGTCATTTTCGAAGAAGTTGAACTTTTCCCCTGAAATGGCATGCTGTTTCCTCCCAAGATGTCCCATTGCTTTCCGCCCAATTTACGCTTGCTGCTCACTATTTAACAAGTGTCGATTTTCAAACCTACTCCAAACAAATATAGGCCTACTGCACCCTACAATTTCTAAGAAACTGGACTTATCTTTCAGCAGAAAATTCATACTGTATGAAAATGAGAGGGACAACACAAAACTGTCTTGAAGCTCTTATTCATAAAATAGGCATAAACCAACAGAATAGGCAGTTATAGGCACTATAAAATGAACACTACCTATCTTTTATGTTCAAGGAAAAAAAAACAGGCAAAATTTAGCTCCTAGTGATAACACTGGACTTGAATTAGGGTGAAACCTGCTTCAGTGGTTTAATGATATAAGGCAGGCATGGGCAACCTTTACTAGTTCAGGGTAAAATTATCATTCTCTTGCGGATTTAAGGGCCAGACTAGATATATTTTACCACAAATATTAAATAAATGAAAATCAAGCTGCTTTTTATTCTATTTATTATTCTTACACATTTTTTACTTCTATTCTAAGTATATTTTATCAGAATATAATTAACATGCTTTTATTAGACATTTTAGTGCGAAGATTGTTCTTGTACCTGTGTCACGAGACTCTCAATATTGGGATTGATGTTGCATATACATAATCAGAGAGAGTTTTCAAGATATTCATCTGTCATCCTTGTACACATTTTAGACTTTTTGTGCTTCATCCTAGAAAAGACCTGTTAACATGTATATGTACTGCCAAAAAGATTAATTATTTTTCTTGCAAAGTTGCGTAAATTAGAATATTTATTTTCCAACAAATATAATTTGTAAAATTCTGTCAAAGTGATGTTGTTAAATTGGAATATCAGAGTTAAATCCTCCTGAAGCTCAATTAAGCTCCATCTGTAGGATTTCTGGAGCTTTATCCACATCAGCATTCATCGGACAAGCAGATATAGCAAATATGGAGTCTTTGTTTTGAAAGTCGGCAAACTTTGTGTCAAACTGCTCTTTAAGTGACTTAAGTTAATTTCCATATGAATTATATTTAATATTTTCATGATTTGCTAGAGTGAGAAAATGGTAACAATGTTTTGATCTGATTTGACTTTCCCACAATCTTAGCTTATTATGAAAAGCTTTCACATGTCCATGCAGTTCATGCATCAACTGTCCTTGTTTTTGAAGTTTTAAGATTGAGTTCATTGAGGTGTCCGGTGATATCTACAAGGAATGCCAAATCACGCACCCACTGATCATCTTTCATTTGATTGAGTTTCCTTTTATGTCCATGAAATCAGTGAGTTCTTGTCTAAAATCATAGAATTGTTTTAACATTTTACCCTTACTTAACCACCTCACTTCACAGTAATATGACACATCTTCATAATCTGAGAATATTTCTTCCAAATACTCCTTAAACTGGCGGTGATTAAGTGCATATGACTTAATAAAGTTTATACCAAAGACTACCACTTCCATAACATTCTTGAATTTAATTGATTTTGAACACAACTTTTGTTGACGGATAATGCAATGAAAAAAATTGTTAAATGTTCCTCCTGGATATTTAATTCTAACCTGCTTCCTTTTACTATTCCAATAAATCCCTTTCATGCACTAACCATTGCAGGGGCTGCATCTGTGAAAATCCCAGTTAGTTGACTCCATTTCAGTCCAAAGCTTCTGAAAACTGTACTGACTGCATCAAATATGTGTTCATCAAAAGGTATTCCTTTTAAAAACGCAAGAGCCAATAATTTTTCTGTGATGTTGAAGTCCATGTCGACTCCTCAAATAAAAATACTTAGTTGTACTGTATTGGAGTAGTGTGTGCTCTTGTCCAAAGCAATTGAAAATCTTCTCATTCAAACTAGTTTTGATGTCATTAGCCATACTTTGTGCGTGTCAAACAACAGTACGTCTCGACAAACTAATTTGTTCGTAGTCTTTTCTCTTGTCAAGACATATTATATTTGCAACCTCGAGTAGACACTCTTTGATAAATTCTCCTTTGCTAAATGGCTTAGAACACTTTGCAATTTTTTCGCTCACCACAAAATTAGCTTTAACAAAGCTATCGTGTCGCATTCTTTGTTTGTTGAACATTTTATGTTGGTTACTCAAGTTCAAGTACGAACAGAGCTTCGTTGCAAAGTAAACATATGGGACATGGGACAAACTTTATGCATGATAAAGAAATAATCCTCTGTCCACTTGTCTTGAAATTGGCATAACACTCTGCATCCACTTTTCTCTTTTTTGACGTAACACCCAACATTCTTACAATATCAAAAGCGATATTCACAATAAAAAATATTCGTGCACACTGCACAAAATAATTATTTTAACCCGTAATAGTCAAATCAAACGGGAATACTAGCGAACACCCCAGCATTGACTCGCCTCGTCACGTACATGCACTGAAATCCGGGGTGAGGGGGAGAGAGTGATAGCCAACTCTACCCTCCTCCACAAGGGCAGGGAAGGGGAGTCAGAAAAGAGACCCCATATAGTCACTCACACTGTAGGAAACGTGTGGTGAGTACTTGACTCCTGCACTTTCAAATTAATTTGAGACACGATAGTAAATAGTGCGAGGACCGGACTAAAGGAGGTCGCGGGCTGGGTGTTTGCCCATATGTGATCTAAGGCATCTCTGAATAGATTGGACTGTTGATGATGGGGGTTGAATCTCATTTGGGTATACAGAGGGTTGATTTTCTCCAAATGGCTTCCCACCCTTCTGCCACACATTTACATATATATTTCCTCTAAATTATACCTTTCTAATCCCTTCTCCTCAGCTTAACTAACATAAATGCATGCAACCAAAGCAGGTAGTGAGACTTAATGAAACCTATATTTAGGGTGAATGTACCATTTAAACCCACTTTAAGGATTTAGTCTTAAAGGCTAGAAACAATTTTTTTCTTGACTAGTGCTATGTTGCATGTTCTTTGATATAAACTTGTAAGCAATACATTAAGTGAGACCTCATCATTTAATAAATATATTTGATTCATAGTTTAGAGTGCACTGATATACATATATATATATTTATATTATTATTATTGTTATAAACAACTTACATACTTACATATATTATTTTAAACAACTTACATACCTACATACATACCTAATTACACCATTCGCTTGTGGGGTGGACAAGAATCTGTGAATATAGCTCAAAAAACAACTTCATACATAATCCATCCTCACTAAATTTCTCCACACTTACTTCCTTCGTTTCTACAACATCCATACACCAAGTCATACATGATCTTTTATTCTTAAAACTCTTAATGTTTCTCTCTTTCACATATTCATCTACAACATTTAGCCATGTCTTACATGGCCTATGCCTTCCTTTTGATCTATACACTTTACCTTCGTGTATTTGTTTCTTCACACGATCCATACTCGGCCTATCAATATGCCCAAACCACCCACCTTAAGACACTTCTTTCACATTGACCTATTGGATTCCCTTGCAACCACACTCCTTCAGCACCGATGCATTACTCATATGTTTTGCTTTTATGATAATATCGATAATATATTCATGTTAATATTCTTTCAAATTATATTTTCATAGGATTGTTAGAATCATATATAGGCCCTACAGTGAAATCTCCATAAATGGATACCTCTATATAGTGGATTCTTCTCTGTAGTGAACAGTTTAAATTTATCCGGCTAAATATAGGCTCCAACGCTGAAACAATTTCGCAATAACAGATTTTCTCAATAATGGAAACAGAGATTTCTAGAGATGCTTATTTATACATAGCAATATCTAAACAGCAGACTAAATTTGAAAACACAAGTTTATACACAGTACTTTATTGTAGGTATATTAGGAATGCCATTGTCCTACATGAACTGCTAGTATTCCTGTTTTCCCCCTCTTGTGAAAGTTTATAAAATAGGGCTTGTAGTAATGACTATGGCACTTCAAGGTCGCACCTCCCACCCCTTTCGAGCCATCAGCAGTGGCTCTTCCAGCAGTTAAGTATGTGCTTCTGTGCAGTAACCTACGTGCAACATTTATTCATTAGTTGTAACAATCCTGCATTCAATACTTCACAGTGCAGATTAATTAGATTGCTGTAGTTATTATCCACATTATATTGGCCTATGTAGATTAAATTGTGTTTAACCACTGTGGTTTCTTATTATTTAAAAAATTATCTTTCCTATTAATGAACACTTCTTATTAGCAGACATTTTAAAAATCCTGATCACTAAAGAAATTTAACTATATTTGATTCTCCATTCATTTAAAATAATGGTTCTCAAATGGTGGTCCATGATGGTGTACCAGGTAGTCCGCACACTGCTTTTGCAAATAGTTTTTTATAATTTGAGACTAAGTTTTCAAAATAAAGTAATCAATAATCTAACCTCAAATGCTCTGTATTATATTATCATGTAAAGACTTCCTAGATATTCGTTTTAAACACAATTGTGATGTCACATTTAGAAAAGTACCCAACTTTAAGCTATTCTGAATTTGAGGGCTTCAATCAAAATCAAAATAACACCCAGACGACAGACAAAAAATTTTAGGTTATGAGGTACACCAAATGTAAAGATTCATCATAATTTTGAGGTCAAAATTTTTTATAGTTACAATATTTTTTATTATTATTAGAAAGTAAACAATGATATAAATCAAGAGTACAATATTGACAGACTAACTCTCCTCAGTCAACTTGACCATTTTCCATTAAGCCCAGTCAAATTTTCTTATGTAGAGCCGACAGTCATAATACTTTTACTACATTATTTTTTATTTTATTAATTATATTTATCAAAAGTGATCGACCATATGACTTGACTTGACATTAGATTTAGTATCATTTCTAGCTGCCAGATAAGGCCCTTCCAATCAAAATTGGACTCTAAAATATGTATATGAAACAAAATTATATAAATATGCTATATTTACTGCTTGATAAACACTTTCATTTGAACATTTCCTGCTTCTATGAGTGAGAGGTAGGTAGTACATTAAGACGGGGGTCTGTGTGCATCAGATGCCAATCAAGTGACCTATTATTGGGACAAATTTGAGAAACACTGATGTAAAACATTTCCAACTTCACTCTATTGCTAAAAGCATACATAATTGATTCTCTCTCTATGTAAAACATTTCTAAGTTTAGGCAAGACTGCAACTATTTTTTAGTATTTACAAATACATCATCTACTAAAACCTTTTTTTTCTTTGTCAAGTCATTTTAAAACCATGACTAATATATCATCTATATGTTTGCCATTTTTGAATAGGAGTTGTATTATGCAAAGGATAAAGTGTTAATATTTTGTAGCTTTAGTTTGGTTATACTTTGTGTAATAAACAGCCACCCCCCTGTAATTTAACCTTGAATCCTAAGGACATTTCAGTGGCTAATGGGAATTATTGTTTTGTCCAAACTCTTTGACTCTTAATTTATGTTGGCCTAGATTGATTTTTAATGTTCTTTTTTTTTTGGGGNNGGGGGGGGGGGGGCCACAAGCTTAATTAATTTTTTTTTTATTTCAGGCCTGTGGGGATGCCAAATCAAAACCTGGTTTTTTGTCCGATAAAACTCTTGAATCATCAATAAAGTACATTGTTAGAAGGTTTCCTAACATTGACATCAAGGGGGTATGTACTTATATGATTGTTTCACTTTATTCTAATATTAGTTCATGTAATATTATTAGGTCTAGGGGTAAGGTGTCAGACTTATGTGCTGGCGGCCGGGGTTCAATCCCCGGTCCCGGCACAGATTTATCTGATTACCAGACCCTTCCTTCACCTCTGACAAGACATCTTGTGAATGTGGGGAATGCCAGGCCTCCACCGTGGTTCGGATTCCCCGTTAAACTGTAGGTCCTCCATTTCATCTCACAATCACCCTACCATTACATATTAGCGTAAGTGCGTTTAACCCGAACGGGTAGTAAGACGCGGTGCTAATAATAATAATAATATTACCTAATTTAAAAATAATCACTACATTTAAAATAAAATGAAAGGTTAAAGTATAAAGTAATTTTTTACTACTATGATAAAGTTAATTTCTATGCGACAAACAATGTTATCCTTTTAAGAAATAGGATTTTGTTTTCCCTCTTTATTATATTAAATCTATTTTGGTTTATTTTGACTAGATAAATCACATTTGCAATACTTTGATAAATCTCCTATACCTATTTCATAGCATGCATGTTATGAAATGTCCTAATGTCATTATAATTTAAGGAAGCTTCTAGTAGTACTTTGATTAAAAAATTTCTTTTTTTGCTTAAATTTTCTTTAGAAACACTAACTTAATATGAATTAAATTATTACATTGTTGCTACTGCAATACTTGTGGAGGACACTTTCATTTTTTCATAGCATCCCTAGAGGACCTTCACAGCACTCCCTTTGTAAGTAACTGTCCTAGAACATTACATTCCTATGATGGCATTAGGAAGTAGCCTAAAGCCTTACAGAAATTTTAGCAATCATTTATATAAAATTTGTTCAAATATTTATGCTCTTAAATTCATAGAAAAACAATTAAACTTATTTATCTTGTATGAACTCCTATTTCTTTCTCTCTCCCATATATATATATATGAACTCTATAATCAGTATAATTTATTTAGCACACAATTGTTGCTCCAAAATATGACATTAATGAAGGATTTTCATAAAGTTCGGTCGAATCCATTATTCTACTGATCTGAATCTTCATTTTACCTATGAATCTCGAATTGAATCTTAATCTTGGAAAATATAATGAACATAGAGGAAATAGAAACATAATTGAATAGTATAAAACATAAATGGTGACTAAATATTTAAAAAAAATTACTGCTACTCATTAATTAATAACATTTATAATTTAAGTGTTAAGTAATTGGTCTAAGCTCTGGTAGTTAGGTTTATTATATTATAATTATTTTGGGTCTGAACCATCAATAAGTACTTTTGGAGCTCTAAAAAGAATTTTAATTGAAAATTTGATATTTTCTTCAATTTTTCAAATTTCAAGTCCTATTAATTTTTGAATCCTCAAATCTCCTTAAGTAGTCGAGGTATTTGAGGATTAGAGGGTACAATCCCTAATTTTACTGTCTAATCTGTGTAATATACTTAATATGTAATTTAGGTATGTTTTTTTTTCAGTTGCAAGCAATCACACAAATTCGCAATGAAATTATAAAGTCTTTGTCATTGTATTATTATACATTTGTTGACCTTCTTGATTTTAAAGACAATGTTTGTGAATTGTTGACAACAATGGATGCTTGTCAAGTTCATCTTGATATTGTAAGTATATTGGGTATTAAATTAATTTCACATAAATTATTCTAATGCATAATAGTGATACTGGCAGGGTTGACTCTGCACCCTAAAGCTCTACTGATGTGTTCAAATCTGGACCAGCTAGGCCTGTATGGTTTTTTTATGCATCATAATTCTTACTCTGTTGCTCCCATCTTTTCTCCACAAATATTGGTGTATTTAAATAACGTTCAGCTTTCTCATCCTTTGTCCTTAAAATTAGTATGGTTTAACCAGAGGATAGCTAAAATTAGCAGTAAAAAGTGTAGCACTCAAAATACCTGCTACACATGGGAAACAAATGAATTACCCAAACTTAAGAACTAAAACATTATCTCTAAAATCACTTAATACTGTATCTAAAAAAATACCTTAGCCTTACACATTCATTTTTATTAATGTACCTAACTATCTGACTCTACAAATTGCCTTCCATCCTGGTCTCTTATAATTTGCTAAGAAGGCACACATCAATAATTGGAGGTAATTCAGAGCTTAATCATTGAAAATGTTTAATACACATTAATTTTTTTAACTGCTCAAATCTTAGAAAAAGGGTGTATTACTTATGCAGGGTTGCCACGCACCTGGAAAACAGGGAAAACCGGGAAAAGACAGGGAATTTGTTTGTGTCTGGAAAAAACCGGGAAAACACAGGGAATTTCACCAAAAAGCTAGAATTTACTGGAATTTGTTAGTGAAATTGGGCAATACAGTGCTTGCAAGCTTAAACTAGTAGGAATAATATAGACTAAAATTTGTAACTGGAGAACTGGGCAGTCTGATTGGAACACGTCTCATATTATGACTATGCTTACCGGCACCTCATCAGCTTGAGATAAGTCCTGAGTGCAACTGAGACGACTCGTTTTCGTTCGGCAAATGCCGCGCCTTTTCGGCTTCCTCCACTCACCCCCGCTAATAAAGTTTACTCCTTAGTACATAAGCAATAATTAAGATTGGTTAACATGTTTTCTAAACAAAGTAATACATTCTTATAAAAAAAAATAGATACCACATTTAAACTCAAAATCGTATTTTTGGTATTTCCTTTTTTTTTCATTCCATTTAGGGTAGACAAAAAATATAACTAATTTTTTCTTCTAGAATTGTTTTCGTTAATTTCTCATACTTTTTCCAAATAATTCTTAAACATGTGTTTCTCTTGCACAATAAAACATGCTTCCAATGACAACTACCACTCTTCACTTTTAAATTTTCTTTAAAACAAAACTAAATGCCTCTATAATTATATTTATAATATATATTAGGTGTCTGGAAAAATTAAAATTTCCTCTGGAAAACCTGGAAAACACAGGGAATTTGGTAATAAGAAAATAGTGGCAACCCTGTTATGCTTGTACTCCCTTTTGCCCTTCAGCTACAATCAACCTTGGTCATGTAAATAAGAAAGAGGGGATAGAGAACTATTAAGCCTCTTATCTCAATTTTTTTTGTAAGCCTATCAAAAAAATTACTGGATTTTTTAGAGGTAGGCTAAATCAAGGGCCCTCTTTCATCAAGCCTACTCTCATAGCCCCACAAATAGGGATGTGGTATCGAAAGAAAAGTATCTATACTGTATTCATTTAAAGTATCGGAAGAAAAATATTGATACCATACTAATATTGAAAGAAAAGTATCAATAACAGTAAGTAGCGATATCAAAATTTTAATCTAGGAACATTTTTTTTTTATCAAGGAATAATTTCAACTGTTGCATAATAATAATAATTATAATGATGATGACGATGATAGGTAATAATAATGATAATAAAAGATGATGATGTTGATCATAGGTAATAGTAATAGTAATGATGATGATGATGATTATAATAATAATAATAAAGATGATGATATTTTCATATTTATTTAAACACTGAAAATTATAATGATTTAACCATATTAGAGAATATTTAGGTCTATTGCGTCTATGTTATGTTTTGGAACTTGGAAGGTCTGATAGATAGTATTGTATACTGGATATTTTAAAAGGTTTTACCATACCATCTTTAAAAATGTCTATGAAGATTTAGCTGATGGAATATTATTTAATAGCTAAATATGATTTGTAATATATTTTTTCAATCTATTTGGTACCCTTCTTAAACCATAGTAAACATTTAAGCCAAGCGTGAGTGAAGATAACAAAAAAGTATTTTCTTTGATGCCGAACTGATATGGAATGTGAATACTGATATCAGTAAAAGTATCAGAAAAAAGTATTGAGCAAAAAAAATACTAGTATCTAAAGTAAAATATCAATATTAGTAAAGTATTAATACTTTTTTCACTCCCCTACTCGCAAATATGCTAGAAAATTAGTTTAAAATGAACCAAGTTAATGTTAGATTTTCGCCTTTTATATTTTTTTTATTAAGACTAAAATTATAGAGTTCTTAAGTAAAAATAACCCCTTTGGAATCTTTCAACTTGATTTGGCCTTAATCAAATAATTGTGAAATAACGCATTATAGAATTAAATATTGTGTTAGAGCTGAGTGTCCAAATGGCACTTTCTCGCATATCGTGGCATCCCCCCTTAACACACATTATGCAAAGTGTTAGATTATTAAATATAAGCAATGTAAAGCTCTCAGTGTAGAATGCACTACATCCAACTTACATTGCATCTAGTTTAAACTGGGAGCCATAATAGGAAAAAATGTTGGTAAGCTGAGTTTTTAAAACACTATCTGAACACGCCACTGCCTTCATGCAGCAGAATGTTCACACATTTATTATGCTAAATAGTAATATTTACCCCTTCTTGGAGGACTTAGCTTCTCGCTAATTGGCCAGGAGAGTAAAGCTGTTGAGGGGAAGCTAACCCCCTTCAAAATGGAAACTGCAAAATGAGGACTCTCTCGATGCCTAGATCACAACAGACATATCTGATGTGCGTTAGTTTAGGAGCCAAGACATAAACAGGGTTCTTTATGGCCAGGCGCGCCCCACCCAGTCAACATGGGTTACCAGCATGTGGTAGCTTGTAGCTTTCTCTGTCACCAATTTGTTTTTCGTAATGGTGGTCTAGTAGAGTTTTTTTTAGTGACAGTCACTCATTAAATAAACACCACCAAAATGTACTTAATATTGTGTCGTCTTTGAGACTCTCTTCCCTGTAACCATCCTGATAGACGACAAACTGGAGCCGACGCTTATAAGTATTGTTTAATGTATTGTAGTTAATTAGATTCTTTTAAACATACATTGTTTGTGCATTCTGTTTTTTTTTTAATATTTCTTATTACAGACTCTGAGCTTTGAGTTGACCAAAGCCTATCTTGATTTAGTTGTAACATATGTGACACTCATGGTTCTCCTATCAAGAGTTGAAGACAGAAAGGCTGTACTAGGCCTTTTTAATGCTGCTCATGAAATGGTTCATAATCAAAGGTTTGCAACAACACTTTATTTTTTTATTTGCTTCATAGTGCTTACTGTGTGTTAACCTTGGCTAGAGAGGTTAGTAGGAGCTGGTTCGATCAGTGGTAATTGGCGCTTGCTGCTTCATATTGCTTACTTACTGCATGTTAACCTTGAATAGGGAGTCTAGCTGGAAGAAGTTTGATTTCAAGTGGTCACTGGCGCCTGCTTAAATATTCAAAGTACAACTATAATTGAGTGCACTGATATTGGGACAAATGTACAGGTTACATTTTAAGACCAAACAACTTGATATTCAAGAGTTATATGGTTATACATAATAAAAGTACAAATATATGCCCCTCCCAAAGTAAATATCTGTGTGCTCCATTGCAGGTGGTATCAAATTACTTAGTTTAGTGTTAAGGTTAAATATGTTTTATTTATATTGTAATGTGTTTATATAATATCTTATTTAAAATGCATGCCTAAAATTATCCAATAATAATAATAATAATAATAATAATAATAATAATAATAATGTACTAATGTCAGTGTAGTAAAAATCAATATTCATCACTACTTGTATTATAATAGCTAATAATTGTAATATTACAAAGGAAGAATTAGCAGCTTACTATTGTGTCAGTGATTTATTATTATTATTATTAGCACTGCGTCTTACTACACATTCGGGTTATACACACTTACGCTAATGTGTGATGGTAGGGTGATTTGTGAGATGAAATGGAGGACCTACAGTTTAACGTGGAATCCGAACCACGGCGGAGGCCTGGAATTCCCCACATTCACAAGAAGTCTTGTCAGAGGTGAAGGAAGGGTTTGGTAATCAGATATCAGTGATTTAATTATTAAGTAGTCTTTTGCCTCTATCCACTTTGGAGACTTGAGTTAACTTGATTGAATATTGCTGGAAAATTCTAAGTTAAGTGCTTTTAACCACTACTTTGGACCTCACAAAACTTGGGATTGGTGGATATGTTTAAATGCCCCTTTTGGACCTTGTATACACATTTGTGTTTATTTACAGGGCCCCATTAAAAATACTTATAACTAAACAAATTTAAATATAAATTTATTATTAATGAAACCTTATGTGCACAACTGTGTACATTAATACAGTAACCCCATGGCTTCTTTGGTGCTGACTGACAGCTTTGAAAAGCTACCAGATCAAATTATGTATCCCTACGCTGAACCATATGGCCTACAAAAACATGTGTTTAGCAGCTGTCACTTCTGATGGTCAAAATTTAGGTACATACCTAAATGTTCACTGTCAGACGTCAGCTGTGAGCTGTCAGTCCGCACCAAAGAAGCCATGGAGCTACTGTATATGTATTTGATTGGTACTGCCATTTCTAAGAAAAATTATAAATTGTATTACAATAACAATATTTAATTATTTTTTTATATTTTTATCTTTAGCACTGTGTATTACTCCTTGTTCAGGTTATACACCTATATACCAATTATGAGTTAGGGAGGAAGAAGGTTGAATTTAGAGGAAGTGTACTCACATTTGCTTGGAGGGGGAGTAGTAAACCACTTTGAAAAAATCCACCCTCAGTACACCTGACTGGGATTTGAACCCCGATCTCCCTGTTATTGACAGTATAGCTTATTGCGAGTATAGCGCCTTAGATCATGTAGCTACCAAATCAAGTTTTTCAAAATTAAAAATAATTGTGGTTCAAAAGGGTTAAGCATGCTATGTTTAGAAGCAGAGCTTTATAAATACATTCACCAGGTTGTTAATGGCAACCAAAAATTTTTATCTGAGAAATAACTTAATTATTGGTTTGTTTGTTTGTTTTATAAATAAAGTGATTACATTTTTAACTTAATATATAATTATAAAGGAATTAAACTACTACTAACAAAATTTAGTGTTATTAATTCCATTTTAAATTTTATCCACTATTATGGTATTTGTAAGCCGGAAGCATGAGGGTAGTGTAAGGTGATTGTAACTCAAGTATTTAGAAGCCCAAGAGGCACGGCTCCATGTAGTCCACGCTTGACGCTGATTGCAGCTAGCCCACTCTGAAAACTACTATTCATTAGTCTTAGCCTCTGTTGGGAACCATGTAGATTTGTCCCCGTTAATCAGTAGACTCAAGTGGGAGGTAAATCCCCAAATGGTGGCAGGCTAATATAAAAGAGTTGCACTTGGACAGCCTCATGAGGTGTGTTGCTGGAATCACTCTCGTTTAGTGATGAGTGCAGTAAGTGGATGTGTGCATGGAAACTGTACCAAGAACTCTTGGAGAATGAGTGAGTAGCTTAGGACTAGCCAAACTTATACACCCCCAGATTACTGATAACCATACCTACCTTAACCTTCAACCAGACCTGTTTATCCATGTAACTTGACCTAATACAGACTCTAAACCAGATATATAACAGTCTAACCAGTTCTTTATTTCAAACCCCCTGTGCCTATTCCTAAAGCTTCAACTCCCAAAAACGATCCTGGCACTACTCTTAAAGATTGAGGGGCTGGGTGAAAAAAATATTTTTTTTTAATGTTTAACTGGTTGACTGTATTTAACCATGTGTGATGTACCTCATATTGTTATGATTGGTATGGAAGAATATATAAATTATACATAATTCTTTTTTGTTTGCTATTTTAGTTCTTTACCAAAAACTTATGTACATTTTTTGAGCCTGCTTACAAAAATATAACTCTTATTTAGAATCACTAAATATTTAAATATTCATGTATATATGAGGCATTTCTTCAAATCTTTAAAGTTAAGGGAAATATTGCTTTTAATTATCATTCATATTGAAGTTAAAAATATATTAAATTCTTCTTTGTTGTTAGTGATTCAAGCTTTCCTCGTCTGGGTCAGATGATCATGGATTATGATCCACCAATTAAGAAGTTATCAGAAGAATTTGGCCCACATGCCAAACTTCTCTGCACTGCTCTTGTTTCACTGTCCCAAATTTATTTTGGCAGGAATCTTTCAGCAGAAAAATGGAGGTGCGTTTTATCATAGTTTTTTAAATTGCTATAGTTTTATTGCAGTTATACATAAGCTTTTGTTCTAGTTTCTGGATTTTATAAGTAATACCCACTACGATGAATGCATGGTTTAAGACAGGGATGGACACTACGGCCTGCAGGCCTGTGTGTTCTAGCCATCCGGCAGGATAAGTAATTTAAAGTCCAGGGTTCGTACAGTCCTTGAAAGACCTGTTATTTAATGTGTGCGTGTTCAAGGCCTTGAAAAGTCCTTACATTACTCTTGGCCTTGAAAAGTCCTGGAATTTCCAGGTTTCAATATTAATTTTTGAAATGGTTGTAAAGACCGTGATTTAAGATGTAATGGGACATGAATTATTTAGCGCATGCTCTTTGATCAAGCGTTAGCTATTGTGTGCTGTTTACTTTACTCTCCGCTACTCTTCCCACTTCTTTTGTTTTATTTGTTATCTTATTGCATCATCAACCCATGGGTTCTCTATAGGGGCAAGGGGAAACAGTGTTAACTTCTCTGGCAAACACATTAGCGCTACTGTCGAAATACATCGTTTTCTCTAATTTCCTATATTTAAAAACTCAAATTCCTGTGCATTTGCCAATTTTTTATAAGTTTTTTAAAGCCATCATTTGTAATAATTCTTTGAAGATTTGCGACTACCTATTAACACTTTAAGTACCTATAAACTACAGTTTTGCACTAAAATGCCCGCCGATAGCTATTAGTTCATCTTTCAACCACCTTAGTGCTCAAATTCCTGCTCTAGCCATACTACAGGGAGTTGCCATTCTATAACTCTATTATCTATGGTTGCGCCATTTTGGTGTCTGTAAACATTATCCTGTGAAATTTTGTGTTTAGATGATAGCAGTGTAGTTTGTTTTATCTTAATGCGTTTTATTTCTATGGAAAACCTTAAGCACCTGTTCAGTTGCTTCGTTACCGCTGTGTTTATTTCCACACAAAAGATTTATTAAAGTGTGATTGCAAGTAATCTGCCATGGATAAATAAACTGTTGTTTCATTATTCTTGAATGGATTTTTTTGTAACTTTTAATACCATGTGTTACGTAAAGGCAGGCGCCTTTTGCTTTGTTTTGTTTTTATTTACGTGCCAATATGCCGTGGAATTGTACTTTCATCGATTTGTGGTTACATAACCCCAAATTTAATAAATGGCTTGTAAAAGTGCCAGACAGGAACAAAGCCAGATGTAGCATATGCT
>CABFOW010001199.1:143045-165153 GCA_902141385.1 Timema californicum | reverse complement strand
CATAATTATTTTTATTTAATGGCTCTATTTTATAATTACTGACATTAACTGATGACATTTCGAACACAATTTTTGAGTTCAAACGAATCAGAAGCTAACCAACACGAACTGATGTAATGTTGCAGACAAACAATGTCGAATAACACTCAAAACTTCTGTTTAAACTTTCACTTGAACCTTAAAAACGTATCTGGTCCCATAAACTATTGTAAATGGTATTATGACTTCAATTAATGGTTTCCATATCTTGTACATATTTAAAACACAAAGCAAAGTTGTTCATGAGTATTTGTTCATTCTTGTAAACAATAGTACAGATCATATATACATCATAGATAATAATAAAACAAAAGTCAAAGAAGACATTAAATAACATTTAGAAGGCACTGCCCATCTTCTTGCAGGTCAAGGCTCATCTACTAAAATGCTCTATTGAGTGGATGGAATTACTCAAGTCCCAACATAAACTCTAAACTAAAGGAATATTTTTATAAATATTAGTAAATTGAACATTCAAATTTGGTTTAATAAGTTTTTGAAAATATAAATTTTGTTTTTAGAAAAGTAATTAAATTGTAAACAAGGAATTGTGAAGCACTATCAAGCTTAAACCTTATGTTTTGAAAATTCTCTAAGACGAATCTAGACAACTTTAATCTTAAAACGATAGCACAGTAATCGGAGCAAGTATAAGAAAAGATTCTCCCATAAGATAAAATAAACGTCCAAAAACACAAATATTATCAAAGCTTACAATCCTCTAAACTTCATGGAGAATAAACTTACTATGCCACTCTGTACTACAAAATAGCTATCAAGCAGCTCCTTGGCCACAGGTAGAAACTAACCCTCAAAATTTGAGATTGAATGACAAAATAAGGCTATTGATTAAACTCATAATGCTCCTTGAAGCAAGATACAACAAAAAATTATTGAGCTAGCCTTCCAAGTAAACTACAGACAGGCAAACAAGTGTAGTCATTATTCCATTTGACCAAAAGGTCTTATAAGTGCATTTATCTGATATGTTGAAACGAATAAGCTTCACACATCTTTAAGATGCATTTAAAATCAAAACAAAACACTAACAGGTTTGAATTTTTGATCAGCAGTCTATTAATTAAACATAATACCCTTAACTCACATTATCATAGACAGCAGGATACAGGCAAGACCAGGTCTGGCTTTAATATTAATTTGTAAAAAAGCCAATGTCTTGAGCTCACAGGATAGTCCATGAGTAAAAATACTCTTAACTGATTTTACATAACCAAGAAATGGAAGATACATGCTAACTTTAAGAGACTTTTGAGGAAATCCAAATAGTGATTTCAATTTTTTCTGCTAATGCACAGCCTTATGATGAATGAAGCACTTATTGACTCTGGAGGTATTGTGTAATTGACTAGATATGGTTGCGTCATAGTCTACTTTCTACCAGCAATGTTAAGACACTAATGTCATAGCTTGCATCCTTTGGTAATCTAAAGCAGGGGTAGGCAAACTACGGCCCATGAGCCAAATCTTGCCCACTGCCTCTTTTTGTAAGCAGAGTGGGGTGCGAATTATTTTGTTACTGAATCAGATGACAAAGCATTGTGTTTATTGTGCAATAACACTATACCCATATTAAAATAGTACATTATACATTACCAGACTAAGCACTTGACACAATATTCCCAACCCACAGGAAAGCAACAGTTAGACAAATTGGAAACTTTAAAACAACATTTCATCACAACACAATTTCTTCACGAACATAAAAAAAGAAAATGAGGCTGCAACTAAAGTAAGTTTATGAGTAGCTCATTTGTTAGCCAAGAAAGGAAAGCTGTTTACTGATGGTGAGTTAATTAAATCATGTTTGATTGTACCAGCAAAGAAATGTGTCCAGGGAAAATGGATTTATCTATCAGCCTTTCAGCGAGAACAGTTGCTCGAAGAGTTGAGGACATAGGAAGCAACATCAATAGTCAATTAAATAACAAGGCAAATGCTTTCAAGTGGTTTTCCTTGACTCATGATTAGTCGACAAGTATAACTGATACTTCTCAATTGCTGCTGTTTATTTGAGGAGTCAACACTTATTTTGAAGTGACCGATGAATTAGCTTCCATGAATAGTCTGTGTGGAACAACTACAGATGAAAATATTTTTAAGGAAGTTGAGAAAACATTAAAAAAGTACAATTTGAAGGGGAATAAGCTATGATGTGTCACAACTGATACTGGTAAAAATATGTGGGGAACAAGGATAAACTTAGTCGGAAACATTTACAAGGTTTGTGAAAATGCAAGGTGTTCAAAGCCTTTTGTTTTAATTATATTATTCACCATCAGGTATTTTGTGGGAGATATTTTAATCTCTCATGTGTTCTTGAACCACTTGTGTCAACGGTGAACTTCATTTGCTCTCGTGGACTTAACCATCTCCAGTTCCGTGATTTCTGATCAGAAATGGAAGTTGAATATCCTGACTTGCCCTACCATACAGCAGTTCGATGGCTCAGCAGTGGTAAAGCTTATTGAGATTTTTTGAACTCATAGGAGAGATTGACATTTTTATCAACAAGAAAAACCGCCCTCAACCACTACTACATAAGAGTGACTGGCTTTGTAAATTAACTTTTGCTGCAGATATAATAGGATTTCTTAATGATTCCTCTTAAAGCTACAAGGCAAAACAGTGCTCATATGTGAAACTTATGTTGTAGTAAAGTCATTTAGACGACAACTAGCGTTTATTGAGTTAAAAATCATGTCAAGCTGCTTTGTGCATTACCCATGCCATCAAAGATTAAAAGAAGACGTGAAATCTACATTCCCACACAAATTTGCAGCAGATACTTTTGTAGAGTGTGACATCACACACTATGTATCACCCACACTGTTGAACTGTGAGCCCGCCGTGTGTGGCGCTAAAGGGCAGATCACGCTTTCTTCCTTTCTAGCCTCCATACGGGCGGGATGTCAGTTCAACACAGTAGAATTCAACCAAGGCAGTCAGTTAACTCAGTTCAACTCGTATCAACCATCCGTTAGTATTCACTTTTGGACAAGGGAACTTTAAACAGTTCTGATTCACGGTGTACTGTTATTTATTTTTGGACAAGTCAGCTTTCAAATGTTACTAAACATTTTAAAACATTTACATTAAAATAAAGACTATCAACAAAAAAATATATCTCTGGTTCTTAATATGTCTCAAGTTACATTCACCGATAAATAATAAGTTCAAGCAAATTTAGAGTGAACTTAGAATGAAGTTACAATGGAAGTATCACTTTTTCTGAGCTCAAACTATAGTTTCAGCAGCGTTTCTAGGATCTTGATGCAAGTATAGAGGACATTTCAACATTTCAAAATCCATTTAACTATACAATTGAGGGGATTCCACCTAACCTTAAATTGGAAGTTATTAATCTGGAGTGTGATGACCTGCTAAAAGGCAAATTTCAGGAAAACAATATAACATATTTCTATAAATGTCTTTCAAGCTATGAATAGGGTCAATTAAGTTCATATTCTCAGGACTTTATATCTGTATTTGGCAGCACCTACCTGTGTGAAAAGATTTTTTTCAGCCTGTGTGATAAAGACATTTTCAAAGAGATGAAATATGTAAAATCTCAATATAGGTCAGCATTAACAGATGAACATTTGCAATCAATTTTGAGGATAGGGAGTACTAACTTTGAACCCCGATTAACATGGCACAAATTCATCAATCATAAATTAAATGTTACTAACACAGAATAACTGGTTAAATATAACAAGTACTACACTAATAAATCCCTCTACAATGTTTTCTGCCACATAAATATTGCACGTGTGCTACAAGTATCAAATTGCAGAAGTAAACAAGCTCTACAATTGTTATGATTTAGCAGATGGTGACAGTTTTCATAACTAGCACCAGATGTCAGAGGCGCATGGGTATGCTAGCTAGTATGAAAAATTCAGTGTTCTAACTTACTTGTGGCTATTTCCGACTGTCGCTGCAAAGATAGATAAAGTTTACACGTTGTGGGGTAAACTCGATTTCTGTAGTCAATGGCTATACTTTGGAGATCGAATATATCCGATTAATGCAGCAAAAGGGTTAATTACTTAAACTTAAGATTTTTAACACAGATTAATTAACTCTTGATGCCTACTGGTTTCAATATGGTTCCCTAAGATCTCAAATATTATCTTCACTCCATACCTACACATAAAGAGACAATATGACACACCCTCTCTTTAAGAATGATGCCTGAATTTAGCTCCAAATCAATAAAGTTATCATAGTGAAACTAACTGTACCTACATATAATTGCCCTGTAACAAATAAAAATATAATTGACTTACAAATCTTAAGTATGAGAATTCACTTACTCCAATGTAGAGAAACATACATCACCATCTGTTTGGCTTAGCTTCATTTAGACATATTATTCCAAAAACCTGTGTTTGGACATTACTGCCAAATATAAGTTTTAATAAAGATAACACACATGATTAGTACTGATGCTGAATAAAGTTTTTAAGCCAATATAATGTTGTACCTACTGACTTAGTAAAATAAAAGCTTGAGGTTCTCATTTATATTATTATTTATCATAAAGGGGGACAAAACTAATTTGAAATAGCTTTTTTCAATGCCTATTGTTCCAGGTACATCATGAGACAGTTGTTTGAAGCTTTGCAGTATGTTCATATGCACAACATAGTTCATCGTGACTTAAAACCGGAAAATATTTTACTTGATGATAATTTTAATATAAAACTGACTGACTTTGGATTCGCCAAGGTTTTGCAACCCAATGAAAAACTCTTTGGTAAGTATTTATGAAACTCTTATCTTTCACATGTGATTACCCAAAAATGGATAAACTATTATTTAATGATAAAAAAATTAACCAAATGTATCCTCAATGGGATTGTATGTTAATTATATTAGTCTTTGGTTGCAAAATACAAATATAAAGTAAATTATATTGATTAGGTGAGTTTGATGGCAAAATTACTATAATTATATAATTATTTTATAAAATAATTTTCAGTTATTTATAATGATATAAAGCTAGCAGAAAATAGACACATAGACATGGTTGTTCAACCTAATTGACATAGTTTTAGAATCATACCATAGATTAAAACAAATATTGCACTTTCCAGATGTTTATTATTTTAATTCCTGTGTAAATATCTAATTTGAGTATCGGTACACTTAAGGAAGTACTTTCTTGGGTATTAGACTCATTTTAACCGGATAAACTTTGTCAACAGGTAATAAATATTGATCATACATAATAATATAAAACACATACTTTGACCATTATCTGATTTAACAAGACCAATTTTTATTCACCCCAACAAACAATTTTAATACAATCTAATTTTTTTTATAACTTTCTTTTAGTCATAGTATTTTATTAATTTTAATTTCCTCATGCAACATAATTTAATCTTGTATAGTTACAAATGAATGACTCAAAATTTCTTTAAAACAGCGCTACTTGATTTAGTGAAAACAAGCCTCTGAGGTGCATCTTTCCAAGTTGCATTGGCACATCAAGTTTTAGACTTTAGTGAATCTGAGCTATAGATTTTAAACTTTGGCTACTTAGCGGTGTATGATAAAGATCTTTGGAATTTCTCTTCAAAATATTAATTACCAAATTTGTTGTATATCAGTTAATAATCACTTTTTGATGTACATTTTGCTATATATGGAAGAAGATACAGGAACGAGAGATATGTAAATATTATGACTATAAAATAATTCTGAATTTTCATAGAGGCTATGAGATGAAGTTTTGAAAAGTATTTTTAAGATTTACCCAACACCAAATAGTTAACTACCTCTTATTAAGTATCTTATTAGATTCTACTACTACAGTACATTACTTTTGGTTTAAATTAGGAGGGATAGCCAGCACACTTACCTTGGTGATACTGGAGTAGAAATTGTTTAGATATAACACTAAAAAATATCAGTCTACTCTCCTGACCTGATGAAGCTGTCTGTGACAGTGAAAGCTTGTACTTAACAATTTGTTTATGTTTTTTATGTTTTTTAGTGTTATATCTAAACAATTTCTACTCCAGTATCACCAAGGTAAGTGTGCTGGCTATCCCTCCTAATTTAAACCATGATTTAGCCTAGTGCTCTATACCACAAGTACATTACTTTTGTAGTTCCATAGTAAAACATTTATGTTACATACTTTCGAAACTTTACAAATATAAATGTATCTTAATATATATCTGTCATTTTGGATGTTAAATCAAAATACTCCTTTTGCAAGCAATATTTGCAACACATCCAGAGATCCTGGTGCTTTCAGAATTTTTATGTGAAGCAGTGGGCCTGGAACGGGGGTCAACTCAGCCTCGTGAGAACAAATGAGGAGTTACTTGAATAAATAGGTAGCGGTTCCAGTCTAGAAAACTGAGATTAATGGATGGAGAGTTTGTTGTGTTGACCACATAACAGCCTCTAGCTGCAAATATTAGCACCATCATTGCTAATGGCGGCAATCGGTTGGTTGGTATAGCTCGGTTTCAGGTTCATGCCATAGTGTTTATTTTAAAAATGACTATCACAACTGAATGTCATAGTGTTCTTTTTTAAAAAATGACTATCACAGCTGAATGTTTATCTGGTGAATTAAAACAATAACTTTAAATGGGTGATTTAACAAATATTGACCGTTTGTCTTTGTAGGTCATGAATGCTTTAGGTACTCTTCAATTAGCTTTAATGTATTTTTCTCTGGACCATTCCATTATAAATTGATAGTATGTCTCAACAAAACTACATACAAATTTACACTGAATGTAAGTGGCAGGAAATTTATCCACAAGTACAATGTTATTAACAGTGTAACCAACAGAAATAACTTGCTAGTAGCATTTTGTTATCAACATCCTTTAATCAGGAACACCTCCAGAGCAGTTGCAAAATTTCTGCTTTTAACAAAGTTGGCAACAATATCAGCGTGTTAATGGAGGAATAACAAATGCTGAAACTTTATGTGATTGACAAAATTTATTGACATTTCTCGTGAGGGTTAACAATGTTAATATCAAATGTTGATACCGATGTTAGTAACATTTTATGCTACAATTTTTAACATAAGTTAAAAATATTGCTAACAACATGTATTTTCAGCAATGTTACCTTCAGTATAAAGCAACCTTAAGATCACCATCAGAATGATAGAATCTATATCAGTGGGCACGTACTTTAAAGTGTCATTGTTGTGCACTAGTGTGTCAATGAAGGGAAGATTGAGGCTCAAATTCTGGTCGGGTGTACCAAAGTCGTTTTTTCTAAATGGCTTCCCACTCTCATTTCATATAAATGGGGGTACATGTTCTCTTAAATTATAACTTACTCATCCCAATTAACTAATGCGTGAGAATAACCCAAACAGGTAGTAGAACGCAGTGGAAAAAAAAATGACTTACGGCACTTGTACATACAGAAGCATAAAAGCCAACTATGAATCACCATTATTTTGTTTCTGAGCGTTCTAAGTAACTGATGGTTTTACACATTCAGTTAAAAAAAATGACTGGTGTATTACTCTGAGCACAAGGTAACTCAGGCTATCTCAAAGTTTAGGATACTTTGGTCTCCCTACCAGCGTAAGGGGACCAGATTTTAGAAAATGAAAACTGGAACATTGGGTTCAGAGACATTTCTTACACACACTCAACTCCCAACCCCCCCCTTTCACTTTCCCTTTCCCCATATACTGACCTACTAACTAGCCCTTGTTATTATCATTCATATATTTGGTGGTTTCCTGACTATTATAAAATGTAAATGCAAAATCAACAATTTTTTTTTAAGTTAAAAATTTGTCTTAAAAACTTAGAAAAACCCATATGAGCTATTTTTTCATTTTTAACTATTAGCATTTAAAATTATCAATAAACACTGGACAAAAATTACATTTCGCAGCATGGGCATATTATATTTTTATTTCGTGGGCTCAACATAAGAAGTATAAACTAAATAGTAATACAAATCTGATTTACATTGTTGGAATAGAGTTAATAAATAAACTGTATTTTCATCAAAATGGTATCAACTATTTTTTTTGTATGTGTGTGCATGTAGGCCTATATTTAAAATAAAACAACACTTAACATTTAGTTGACCAGTTTCTTACATAGAGGAATTGCCATCAGTTGTTAAGTATTTGAGAATTACAGACTATATTTAATCTCTCTTCATCTAGATAAACATCATACAATATGATCTGCAGCTGTCACTTTTAACAGCTAGAATAAAGATTTTATTTATTTATGTGTGTCTGGGTTAAATCACTCGTAGGCCAGTTGGTGGGAAGATTAGCCAGTATGAATGTATTGTTGCCCAGGGGATGCCCGAACTTACTAAACTTACACTCGTTCCATGGAGGCTCTTTCTATATCTCAATGATATGAGGTAATGGTGATAGTGATTATGAGGGTGTGGATCCAGTACAAACTCTTAACCTAAACTAAGCCTAACTAACCATACCCTGGTGACCGCTGGGATGATTCCTCTTTCGGGAAAATTACCCCTGTTATCAGCTGGGAATCAAACTTGGGACCCTTAGGCTGGTAGCCAGGAGCGCTGACACCTATAACATGAGGCTGGTTAGGATAACTATGATAAATTATCAATAATAAAACTAAAATAATGTAATTATATTTCTTAATTTTATTTTGTGAACCATGTCTTGCTACCCATTTGGACTGTCCTCTTATTAACACCACTGGGGTATAGATGATGAAAGTAGAATCCTGAGGCAATGTACCCATATTCACTTGTAAGAAGAGTGGTAAAACATTTACTGCCCTCATTACACCTGACCATGATTTGAACACTGATCTCCCTACCACTGGCAGTTCAGTCTACAGCATGAATGGTTCAATAGACCATTATACCACTGATGCAGGTTTCTCAATGATAGCCACAACATTTATTTTTATATTTATCTTCTTTTCACAATTTCACCATTTTACACACCTAGATGCACTTCATAATATAGTTTGAGGAAATTGCATAGCAGTACATAAACATATTTTGTAAAAATCTCAATATATTGTTAATTGTTTTACATACATAGTTGATATCATAGTCTAGCACGATTGGGAGGTACGAGCCACTCACAACTCACTGTGAACCGTGAGTTCGTTTTAGGATATAGGAGTACGCTATCACTAAAATATAATTTAAAACACAAGTGAAAAATTAATTGGTTTTTATTGTTAGTCACAAAACAAGATACATACAGTTAATTACAAAATAAAGAATTATTTATTTTAGTTTAACAGTAAATTAGTAATTAAAAAGGTCACATCTTGCTAGATAAATTAATATGTAGATGAAACAACTTAAAGATAACTAAATAGACTTATTAAATGACTAGGAATGAAAATGCCAAATAAGTAATTAATGATTTAAATGAAACAATAATGTTCTATTCTAACACATTTCATAAGGTTTTTTAGAATTGAAATAGATTATTGTCCACGTCACTCATGTCAGTCTGCCACTGGTCCCTGATACATTAATCCACATGCACAACACACTTACTCATCATTCCACAACTAGACTCACTAATCCACATTTGGTCCCACAGTGGTCCACTTATTGCACTGGCCTGAGAGAGGGGAGAAAGTCTCTTTGTTGACTACCTGACTTGATTTATAGTTGTGGTCAGGATCTGGAAAGATCAACATCTAGAAACTGGCGTAGAAGCAGTTTAACTGAAGATAGTTTTTGTTGCATCATGCTACTTCTCCCTCCTTCAATTCTTCGCTTACTATTTAGCTTGCCCAGCTTACCTACTGAACAAGGACAGAGAGAGGGTTGAGAGGGAAAGCAAATCAAAAAAGTATCGGCCTCGAGGTCCAACTCCATTCTTGTTACAATATGTTGAATACTAGTAATTTAGGTTAGGCTGTGGTATTTAGTGCCATGGTATGGTTTTCAGACTTATGTGGTACACCAGGCTACTTAGCTCCTGAGGTGCTGCGTTGCAACATGTTTGAAGGAGAGGAAGGCTATGGACCTCAGATAGATTTGTGAGTTCTACCTTCTCATTTTTCTTCCCTGAAAAATAATGCTCTTCTGAGCTATCCTTCCCTACCCTGTCCTTACCTACATACTTTCACTACGCATGTGTTTAGCTTGAATGATATTTATATATAAAATATTATTTGATACTTTTATTGTTTTAAACTTCTTTGTCAATAACACATTTTAAAATTAATCTCCTTTTCTGATAACTCACAATATTCTATTAAATTGTGCAGCTTTGTTGTCTGGACAGTAAATAAATATTAACCTCTTCTCAAATTAAAAAAAAAATGCATTTTACTATACATTTTAGCTAACCAAAACTTATTTTTACCATCATTATTTAATACAGATACAGTTTGGCAAATTAAAATCACAGTTTAATGATTGGTTTTATATTTATGTTTCATAGCTAAAAGTATGAGATAGACTACTAACACAATTTCATTGACTCATTAGTGGACTCATTAGTGTGTTGTAGTACCAATAACCTGTCTAGACATGAGCTGGATGGGTATGCGAGAAAAATACACCGGTCTGGTTTTGTCTGGTTTGATGGTGATGTGGAGGTTTGTGTTAACATTCCAGCCTGATGTGCTAAGGAGGTTTTTCTTAAACGGTTTCCCACTCTCCCTTCATGCAAATGCAGGTACATATCTTCTAAATTATACCATATTTATCCTCATCCTACTAGTGAAAATATGTCACTAGCCATTCAGTCAGATAGTAAGATGTGGTGCACAGAAAACAACCCTTTCTATGTGTATTTTATTTGAACATTTTTTTCCTCTTAGCTATTAAAATAAAACTTTTAAATTAATAATATGTTTTTATGTGTGTGATTTCTACAACTTTAGAACCAATTGATTATACCCAATCAAACTTATGCATAAGCATGTTAGCATACTACTTCTGTTTATTAATTTTTAATCTTTATTCTAATTACCACTTTGTCCAAACAAATTAAATCATAATTTACATATTTGATCATGTCTGGCACTCTCAAATCATAATAAATTTGAATGAATTAAAGAAGATTGGTGTGTCTCTAAAATATATACTCCACTCATTAAAAAAAAAAGGTTTTTACTGTATGCTGAAACATACCTTTTAGGACATTTATTTATAAAGAAAATATACAATTACTATTATTTCCTGGAGAAGATGCAATAAGAGCATCAATATACTGAAGTGTGTGTAAATATGTGTTAGTATTTTTACTTTTATTTGAACTCTATTTTTTCTACAATTCTATCATTATATTTATTACATATTATATTTTGCTTAATGCACTTTATTTCATACATATAAAATGTATAAAAATGCGTTATTAACATTCTATATTGTTAGATAAAATAAATATTTAGACTGTACCTTAACACACCTTTTTAGGACATTTGGCTTTAAAACAAATGTACAATAACACACAAAATATTGAAAGTTCTTTTTTAACAAACTATATGGTTTGATAAAATACATTTTAGCAAAATTAAAAGTCCTCTATTTTCTGCCATTTTCATATCTTTATATTTATTTTGACAATTATAATAGTTAGTCAATAAAATTGTGGGAAATATGAGTTTAAAAACACTTAAGAGATTATGCATATGACCTATAATATACTCTTCAATCATTTGTTACAGTTAACACACATATTAATTTATTTTTATGTGGTAAAGAATGTTTTTTTTTTAGAATGGTACTCTCTGAACTATAGTGTTGCATTACATCTCAAATTCACAGATCCAACCCCCAACTATAGCCACATATTACCTTAAAATTAGACATCACCATCCCCAGAATTCCATGTGCATCAACATTATTACCAATTTATTATTAATGCTAGTTCTAGACTATATCTATATACTCCTCCCTGGTTTCCATAAAGCACACATTTCTGCATCATCTACATGCATTCTCTCCTTATGATATTTGAATGTTTGATTTCTCTTAATGCCATTTGTGAGTATTCAAAACTTTTTGCATATATTATCACCACTACTTACACCACCACCACCTACACTACCAATTATATTACCACCATTAACACAACCACCTCACCACCAATACTACTATATACACTAAGAATTCTGTTATCACTACTGATACTACCACGAGTATTTTTATTTGTCACGTTTCACAACCCCATCCGGGTTTCCGCCACCTTTAATACAACCACTATAATCACTTCCTTCTCTACCACTATCATCATTACTACAATCACAGTTAGCACTACCTATTCATAAATCACTTACTATAACTCCTATTACTAATGTGATAATATACAATTTTTACTCATCATGTTTGGTCATGGTTGATGCAAAGTAAACATATTTAAAAACATTTATTAACAAACTTTTTAGTATTTATTGAAAGCTGTTTCTTTTTTATACAAGCCTACTCATTTTATACTATTTGATGGCATAAATGATTCTATAATTTTTATTTTAAGAATTAACCCATTTACACTACATAAATATTAGATTAACAATAATTGTAAATATAATTTAAAATTCTTGTAAACTATAGAATATGGGCCACCAAACAACTGGCTTCGATAAAAGTAAAAAAGTAGGAAAGAGGGGAAAAAATTCTGCATGCTTAACTTAAAATCTGTTGATCCACAAAATAGCAAACACAAAAAAATACATCATAAAACAAATCTTATAAGCACATCAGGTCCTATTTTCAGCACAGAAAAGTGTATGGAGACTTGAGTGCTCAGCTTTACTTTGTTGAAGAATACTCCTAATGTGCCCTAAAATATGTTTTACTCTTCTCTGTTTGTCTTTCTGTGGAGCTGCTATTTTGGCAAGTGTTCAAGCTATTTCCTTCTATGGCGACTTTAGTTTTAGTAGATTTAAAACGTTGAGTGAAACATGTGTTTGAGTGAAACGGGTAGTGAGTCGAAGGAAAAAAAAAAGTGAGAATCTTTAATCTCGAGATATTGATTTTCTTGTGTAAAACTTTTAAAATATATTGTTAAATAAATAAATAAATGAAGTGTAGCTTATATGTGCTAAATATATATTTCAAATAATGGAGTTTCATTAAGTAATGGCATTTTTTTACATCATACCTGTTTATTTCTTTAAGCTAAATATTTTGTAATTGAAAGTCCATGTTGATGCTAGAAGTCTATGGCCAAAAATATTATACAATTTGAATCTTAAATTTATATTGTTATTTTACTGTTGAAATACTTTTCATTATCCCTTATACGGTTCCTATTTTTAGATGTAAATGTGTGTAAATGAAAAATGTAAATATTATTTTATTCTTCAGATGGGCTTGTGGTGTCATCATGTTCACATTGTAAGTACCTATATTTCAGAATATTTTCTTATAACTAATCATTGAAACAATACATTCATAATGTTTTAATGGATGATTTGTAAGTACAGTAGAGTCTCAATAGTTGAAAGAGATCAGGTCCATCTTGAACTAACAAAAACTTGAATTATATTGAATAGCTGGTAAAAATAAAAATACTTAAAGGTTGTTAATCCAAAAAATACCTAATATGTATTTTTAAATTACATAATATAAACACTTTGTATTAGGATTAATAAGCCATGAAACGAAATCACACACGCATTGATATAGTGTAAACAGTGTATTTAATATAATGTATGCCAGAAAACAACTGACCAGTAAACAGACCAACGAACTACTAGCAGTAAGATACAGTTACAGGGAGTATGCTATAGAGATAGCCAACATAACACAAACTTTGCAGAGTTGCCAATACAACCATATCAATACCTCCTCTCAATTCTGCAAAGATTAAGACAAAGAAGAAGAAAAAAAAATCAAATATAATAAGGTAAAAGCCTAATCAACAAACTTTTGTATTCCAATACTTATTCACAAATTCTAATCAAATTTCTGTAACATTTAATAGATTTCTAAAGTACTCAAATTTCCTTATTGCTAATCCTTTTGTCATTATGTCTGCTACTTGTTCATCAGTAGCTACATACTGTAATTTAAAATCACCACTACTAATTAAGTCTCTTACAAAGTGATGCCTCACATCAATATGTTTGGACCTCTTCGTCTCATAGGTTTGTGCCATTTTCATACAAGATTGGTTGTCTTCAAAGACAATAACTGGCTTTACACAATCAAGACATTCATCAAATAACTGGATTAAAAACTTGCATTCAGACATTCCAGCAGAAAGAGCCAGATACTCAGCTTCACTACTAGAGAGAGCCACAACATTTTGTTTTTTGGAACACCATGACACAACATTATCGTTTAATTTAACAACAAAACCTGTAACACTTTTCCTATCAATAGGATCACTAGCATAGTCTGAATCAACAAAAGCTTTAACATTTATATCTGCACAAATATTATTTTTAACATACTTCAAACCAAAATTACTAGTATATTTAAGATAACGAATAACATTCTTAAGATAATTCCAATGAGTTTCATTATAACAATTTTGAAACCTTCCAAAATAAGATACCGCAAAACAAAGATCTGGCCTTGACCCTAGCATCAAATACATTAAACTACCAATCAATTCTTTATATGGAACTTTATAACTTTTTCCCTCTGAGACCTTTTGTAAATTCAATTTTGGTTGTACTGGTATTTTTGAAATTTTACAATCATTCATCCTAAAATGATTTACAATTTTGTCAATAAGATTCTTTTGACTAATCAATATATTATCCTCTTTCTTTTCAATTTCAAGACCTAAAAATATCAATCTACCATCAGAAGTTAAATCCCTAATGTCAAGAGAATCCATTAACTTACCCTTTACACTATTAACATCATCAATTGAGCTTGAGAAAATAATAAAATCATCAACCCAAATCAAAATATATGTAGAATCATTAAAGTATAAGCATGGATCAACCTTAGATCTTAGAAAATTTAACTCACTCAACAATCGGTTAACACTGTCGTTCCAGCACTTTGGGCTTTGTCTCAAACCATATAAGGCTTTCATCACTTTACACACTTCACCGTTTTTTGTGCGTAAGCCATCAGGAGGGTAAAGATACACAACTTCTTTTAATTCACTTTTTAGAAAAGCAGATTTTACATCTACCTGATGAATGAATAAATCACGCTGAACAGCAACAGCCAATAGTGTTCTAAGTGTCACCAACCGAGCTACCGGAGAATAAACATTTTCCTCCTCCAAAGTAGGTTGCTGGTAACCTTTAGCTACCAAGCGGGCTTTCTTCTGAGCTACACCATCAATTGTCTTCTCAGTAAACACCCATCGAGATTCAATTATGGATACATCAGGTGGAGGCTGTACCAATTCCCATGTATTATTGCTCTTAAGAGACTCTAACTCTCTTTCAATAGCCTCCTTCCAACCATCATCTTGTTGAACAGCATCTTGATAGGACATAGGAGTTTCAAATGGAAGATAACCAGCACTGAGAGCCATAGCCATCCCGACTTCATAATCTTCAAGATGTTTTGGCATTTTACTCACTCTTTTACTGTGTCTTCTTTCAGGAACTTCAATCGTTTTAATATCAGAGTTATCAGGATCAGGTCCTTTTGTCTTCAAATCCATTTGATCTTGGATATACTCTTCTACATCTGAATTTTCCGAGTCATGATTTTCAACATCTTTAGTTACAATCTTGCTCTCATCAAAGACGATAGATCGAGCAGTGGCAACCCTTTTACTTACAGGATCCCACAATCGATAGCCATTATGACAATACCCTATCATAATTAATTTTCTTGAACGAGCGTTTAATTTCCCAGAACGATCTTCTTTGGGAATGCGTGCATAAGCTGTGCAACCAAAAACTCTAATTTTACTCAAATCAGTCTTATAACCATACCATTTTTCTGCAGGGGTTACATCTCTGTGTAACACAGATGTAGGAGTTCTATTAAGCAAATAAACAGCTGATAATACTGCTTCTCCCCACATGTCTTTATCTAAACCTGAGTCAAATATTAGGCACCTAGCTTTATCTAAAATAGTTCTATTGAGGCGTTCACTTACTGAATTTTGTTCTGGATTTCTTGGAATAGTGTACATTACATTAATACCTTTAGCTTCACACAAGTTTTTAAAGTCACTGGAAATATATTCCCCACCATTATCACAACGCAAATTCTCAATTCTTCTATTAAATTTAGCTTCAACCATAGAAATGTACTTTCTGAAGCATTCTTCAACTTCACTTTTCCTCTCAAGTAAATAAACCACTGTAAAATGACTAAAATGATCAATAAATGAAACAAAATAGTTTTTACCGTCATGTGTAGTCGGGGTTATTTTGCCACACACATCTGATGAAACAAATTGCAAAATTCTTTTTGCTTTTCTTTCTTCTGGTACACATTTCAAAAATGGTGCTCTTGTTTGTTTACCCTGAAGACAAACCTCACATAACTTACTACAAGGAAACTTAGACGAATGTCCCATCCTTCTGTGCCACAAGTCTGAAGAATTATCCACAAGATTTACTTCACTTGAATTCAAATTCATAGTGACAAAATACAGATTGTCGATAAGATTCCCTTTCAGAACAAGTTTGTCATTCTTCAGAATAGTCACACATTTATTATGAAAAATAACCTTTAAGTTATTTTCTTCGAGCCTTTTAACAGAGAGCAGGTTATGGGACAAACTGTCACACGCCAACACCTTATGCATTGTTACACCAATACCGTTGCTAGTTAACAAACGTAGATTACCACATCTATCAGAGTTAACTATTTCACCAACTTTAGCCACACTAATTCGTGAAGAGATTTCCTGAACATCAAATAAATACTTCGCATATTCAGCTTGAATTAGATGGTTTGTTGCCCCACTGTCAACAACAAAATTAATACTATTATGATTATTTGACATTCCACAACTTAACTCAGTGTTACCATCAGAGTCTGATACCAAAAATGAAACTTCTTTTTCTGAATTTCCAGCAAAATTGTTTCTATTTGGACATTGTGAACGCATGTGTCCTTTCTGATTACAGGCATAGCACTTACCGGTAAATAATTTAGGTTTAATCACCCTATTTGGTTTCCACAAATTATCATTCCGTTGATCAAACGTATTTGCACGATTCTTTTTAAACTTATTATGCCCTATAAAAGCATGGCTTTGTGCACTTGAAACACTTGAACTACGACCTTTTAAATTACGTTCTTCTTCAGATAAAAGCTTATTTTTTACGAAGTCTAACGTAACTGCACTTGTATTAGACGTAAATAAAATGTCAATAGAAGTCACAACTGGTAAATACCGTTCAGGCATAGCTGCCAACAGTTGAGTAATACACTCTTGTTCTTCAATAGTACCTCCAGAATTCCTCAATTCAGCTACTGTTTTATCAAATTCGATGATAAATTCATTCAAGCTTGATTTACCTTCAAAATACATGTTTCTTAATTTTTTCTGAAGTTCAATACGATTCATTATGCCCATTTTAACATATGTAGACTTCAAAGACGTAATCATTACTTTAGCAGTACTTGCATTTTTTATTTGTTCCAAAACATTATCAGCCACGCATTGCACAATCAAATCCTTGGCCTTAGCGTCTTTCATCAAAAAGTTATCTTTAACTTTTGAATCCGCCAATACATCTGGTGGATCAACAGTTAGCATTTCTAGCACGGCATTCCTTTCCAAAAGTCTCTCCAGACGATATAACCAGTTTTCAAAACCACTACCATCAAAAGGCTTTAATCCTGGATGCGTGTAGGATACAGATGCCACCGCCATGTTGAATTTGATTAAAAACTTTGGTCACCGTTACACCGTTTTCCACAAATCATACAATTACAAATATTAATAAACACTGATACTTTCTGGGCCCATAACCTATTAGGATTAATAAGCCATGAAACGAAATCACACACACATTGATATAGTGTAAACAGTGTATTTAATATAATGTATGCCAGAAAACAACTGACCAGTAAACAGACCAACGAACTACTAGCAGTAAGATACAGTTACAGGGAGTATGCTATAGAGATAGCCAACATAACACAAACTTTGCAGAGTTGCCAATACAACCATATCAATACTTTGTAAATATAAATATACATACATATTAGATTAAAATAAAGAAAACCTATAAGCCGTATGTAAAAGGTTGTGCACAAGGTGTATCCCAACCTCTAATAAGTTTCTACTGTGTTTTAATTCGAATATTTATAACTTTATGTTCATCCTCGTCCTGTGTCTTAAAGTTAGTCTAAATTATGGATAGTATGACTGGAGAGTAAGATTTGCAGTATTATAAAAGAACATTATTTTATGAGTTAAACTTGATCAGAAATGCTAAATCTAACTACAACAACAACCACAACATTAACAAACTTTATTGGTAATATCTAGGGCATCGGCTGGATATGTATTGACCATAAGATATAAATTTAAAGAACAGGATATCTAAGTGTGGCTATAACTGTACTTATCAACTATAATATCTTGGATATAAAATATAATATAAAATGATTAGTGGTATAGAAATCAAGAATTAACAACCATTTGGAAGTCAAAGATTCTAATAACAACCCTTTCATGTTAAATTAACTGAAAACAATCTTAAAAACTAAGTTAACATAAAGTGTATGCATTGTAATGCTAAGGATGTTTTATTTTGTACAGGCTAGTGGGGTGCCCACCATTTTGGCATCGCAAACAGATGGTTATGTTGCGCAACATCATGGAGGGTAACTATTCTTTCACCTCTCCTGAATGGGCAGACATTACAGGTAATATATAACTTACAACTCCTTTCTGGTTTCAAATTAGCCATTATTTAATTCATAAATGTATTTTTATATTATACAAGATGAGGTATTTAAGTTTATACACCTGAATATCTTGAAAACAAAGCATTTTAGAAAAAAGTATTTCAGAGAAAAGTGTTTGTATTCGAGTGTAAAGACAACAGCATTATTTATTTTTAATTTGGTGGAAGCTTTAAAGGTCATTTAAAGTTAAATTTAGTTTTTTCAAATGGAAACCCGTGTTTTTAACAACTTTTCACCATACACACAAAACAAACAACTTTTGTCTGAAACATTTCTTTATTTTACTTCTATTTTTAAAAATATCTTAGCATTAAAGATAGGCGAGGCATTTAAGTTGGCACACCTGAATATTGTGAAAACAAAGCACTTTATAAAAAACTGTTTCAGACGAAGTTGTTAAGTTTCAAACAGGGTTAATTCAAATCTCTCATGTTCAGATGTGTAGAACAAGTATACATCTGTGTGTGAGAGTGTATTTAGGCCATATGCAAGAGTGAAATGAGTAAAAGTGAAGAGTAAGTGATAATCTGTTGCAGTTTATTTGCTTGCTAAGGCCCGTTTTCAAGAACACACAAAGTGGGGTAGAAGGCGCTAGGATATGTTTCCTGACCCATCATATCCTCATACATTCTACACCATATGACCCTGTCTCATACATCTTTGTTTTTAAAAATAGGCCTTAGCAAGAAAATCAATTTAATAACTTTTCCCTCACTCTTAACATATACTCATTTCATTTTTACATATGGCCTTTTGTGAATGTGTGCATTAGCAATTAAACTTAAATAGATCAACATTTCATTAACTACAATATCATTAGTATATGTAAAATTTCAAATGGGCACAGGCCTTAAAGATTGTAAACAAAAATGAGCACGGTCTCTTGTGAAATCAAAACAAAGCAAATTCACAAATAAAGTTAGGAAATTTTTATTTCTATCGGGCATGCCAAATAAATACAGTAGTGATAAATTTGTCCATTATTTTAGTAATTCTAGCTGATTTCATTGGTAGCTAAATAGGGAATAATTGTCAGTCACAGAAAAAGATTGGAATTATTGTAATTTATGGTGAATTTGGACAAAATGTTGAATGCAGTGTACCGATCACCACTTCATCTGGCTATGGCCACAATAGCCTAAATGAGGGTGGACGGAAACTATAAGGAATTTGATATTACAAAAAATATGTACATTTTCAAATTTAATAAAAAAGGAATTATTTATTCAAGGCAAAACAGTGGTAAATCAAAATTACATGGCTTACAAGGCAAGCTGAAGAGTGTTGAAAAACATATAAATATGGCAGAGACTTCACTTGCGCAGTACATTTTAGGATATATTTCACAATTTTAAAGAAATTATTCATTTATAAGAATTAGTCTGGAAGAGACGCAATAACAATCAAAATTGTTAGTATAATAATAAAGAGCTTGAAGAGCCTCTTTTAAACGGTTAACAACGCGTCTGAATCACCATTGTGAATTCATACTAAAAAAAAATAAAAAAATACTATTAAATTTAGATTTAAATATAAATTTTGATATTTATAAATTACACAAATGTTAAACTTCCCGACTTAACTCAAACTTATGTGGGACTATTACTTCCACCACCTTTGAAGTAATCGAGAAGATTCCAACATGTTAACATTTAACATTATAGCTAGGGGTCTACGAGCTTGGTTTTTTTTCATTCGAGTCGAGTATTTCTATAAGTTCCTGAGTTTGAGTAAAGGCCTATTCATAATTTTAAAATGTTTAAAATTATATTAAAACACATGTTCTTAAAATATGAATGACACTCTTTTTTATAACCAGTAAATACTTTTGAAAAAAAAAAAGTTAAATAATGGAAATATTGGTTTTTAAATTAGAAATAACACTTATAAAACACAATTTAAAAAACAAAAACACTCAAATAAAAATCTAATAAACAACTAATTAAAATGGTTTCAATACTTATGTCTTTAAGGACATTTAATGACAGGCCTCCACAGTGGTTAGGATTCCACGTTAAACTGTAGGTCCTCCATTTCATCTCACAATCACCCTAACACTACACATAAGCGTAAGTGTGTATAACGCGAACGGGTAGTAAGACGCGGTGCTAATAATAATAATTTAAGGACATTAAAATTACACTAACAATTATAAAACAAAGTTAATAAAATGAATAATTGCATGATGGCTTGGCAATCTATAACATGACAGTGTAGAAACACTGTACTGTGATACAAAATAAGTGATAGTGAAGGAAGCCAACCTGAAAGTATAGTTAGGTTAGGTCTAGATAAGAACACACACACACACACACTTCTCTCTTCATGTATTCTTAATCATTTTCCACACCTTTAAAACTTTCACTTTGTAGCATTTATTGGAAATATATGCTCCAAAAATAAAGAATAAAACTTTATTCTGAAGAAAACTTACCAAAAGTCCCCCACTGTGCTGCGCCAACTGACTGTTTCCCACACGCAAGAATAAAAACGTCTTGCCTCCACAAAAATATTGTTCGTCTGAACAAGGAATAAACATTGAGCCAGTAAAATGGTCTATCCCTCATGGCGGGGTGTGGTAGGGTGGGTGGCGCGCCTGCGCAATACGAGCGTAATTCATCGAGAATGTTCATTTTGCTCCACGCATGTACTTTTTTAACCCCTCCCTCCCGTCACTGTGTCTTGTTTACCTATGTCTTGTATTCACCCCTTATTCCCCTCTCTGAGTTGATATAATTGTATAAATACTCGTGTTGTCGATCATGGAGGCTACTTCTCAGCAGGGCCGTCCCCTAGGACACACCTTGGGTCTCTAGGTACGGAAACCCCTTTTTCGGCAATTGTAATTTGAAAACTCTAGTGGCGTCGTATCCGGCAAATAAAGATGGCAGATCATTTAAGTCTTAGGAAATATTCTGAGAATTTCAAGTTTAAAATCTTTGCGTAATATTTAATGTATAAATATGCCAAATCGTTTAGGTCTTTGGAAATATTCTGAGAATTTCAAGTTTAAAATCTTTGCGTAATATTTAATGTATAAATATGTCAAATCGTTTAGGTCTTAGGAAATATTCTGAAAATATCAAGTTTAAAATCTTTGCGTAGTATTTAATGTATAAATATGTCAAATCATTTAGGTCTTAGGAAATATTCTGAAAATATCAAGTTTAAAATCTTTGCGTAATATTTAAAGTATAAATATGTCAAATCGTTTAGGTCTTAGGAAATATTCTGAAAATATCAAGTTTAAAATCTTTGCGTA
>CABFOW010001199.1:88922-142735 GCA_902141385.1 Timema californicum | reverse complement strand
TAATCTTGTAAGACTTAGTAAATATTCCAAGAATACGGAACTTAAAATCTTTTTGTCTTACTTAAATTGTAAATTTTTCAGATCATTATGGCTTAGTGAAAATATTGAAGTTTGAACTTTTGTTGTAAATATATCTTATATTTTGGACTTAATTTTTTTAACGTCATTGTGGAGGTCGTGACCGATTCTAGTCTTGGAATATTTTAATCTTACCTGGAGTCGCATTTAACAGACGAATGTTTATCTAAAATACCCATCAGGCAAATGGAAGTTTTTCTTGTTGTCAACATAAAGTAACAAGTAATTGTATTATTGATCCTTTTTTACCTTTTGGCCCATATGGCAAAAGTTTTGTGTTAGCACTCGGAAAGAGTAAGTTTGTTTTGTATAGCCAGATTTTGTATGGTAATATTTTCCGTCATCTAACTCATTGGCCTTGCGGGTCTATAGAGTCCATTGTTCTTTTGTTTTCTACGTTATGTCGTAAAATAATAGCTTCACAAATAGTAAACTATTCCGATTGTACAACTAAATCACCTTCTTTTTTATATACTCTGTTCAAGTTTATTTTTCAATATAAATAAAACTACATATTGTTATCCTTGACATATTTCTTTTTAATCCAGTTTTCCTGCTCTGGTCATCCCTTTTGATGTTAAAGACATAAAAATATTTGGAGTATGAGTTCAAGTAGAAAATAAGTAAACTGACCTTGTTTACTTTCTTTTGTATTTCTCACAGCCCTCTGCAAAATTACTACATTTATTATTTTAATTTGTTGTTGTTGTACACCAGCCTTATTTTTCGTGGAAGAGTAAGGGCGGTGGTACAACTTCTTTAAAACTTCCACAGTTGCACATTAGTTTGAATTTTTGGGAATATTACTTTTTCATTGATGTCTTTTCATATGAAAAATAAATATTTCCGAAAATTCAAAACAATGTGGAACTTTGGAAGTTTGAAAAAGTGGGAAGTGTAATTATAAGAAGAAATAGAAAAGTGTGTTTTACCGAACTATCCTTTCAGGCTGTCTTCCTCCACTATCACTTTACATTATTGTAGAGTGTTTCTATGCTGTCTTGATTAAAAGTTAATACAATTGACGTTTTAATAAGCTAATATTTCCCCAAAATATGCTTCAGTACTTAATTTACTGTATATGAAAACGTAAGAATCATAAACAATTAGATATTTGAAGTGTTTCATATTTGTTTATTATTCCTTTATGTGATAGTGTATTATCACGCCCTCTGGGTTCCATTTACATTCCTCTATGCGCATTGTACGGGCTCTCCTTAGACATCATTTTATTGAGAAATTGACTTCAATTTTATTTTTAATTCTATAAAAGTTAATGCTCATACTTTAAAATAAAAAATAATATTTTTAGCAAACAATATGAAATAGCAAGTCCTTTTTATAATATAAATGTGGTAAGTTTGGTAAAATGTGTATTTCAATAAATTAGATTAACATTGATTCTAAACAGATTAACCAACATAATTCTATAACTAAATAGTAACTAAACTAGAGCTAGTTTTATAGCTAAACTTATTAATTAATATGAGTTTTAAATATCTTAAGTTTGAAAACGTTTAATATAAGATATTTTTTATATTAAATTTTTAATTTAACATAAATTATTAATTTAGAAAAGAATTAGGTCAAAATAGTAAAAAGAATCATTCATTTATTTAGTAATCTTCTTAGATATTTTTATTTTCTTTGCATTGTCATGGCAATACAAGTGAACAACTTCAATAAAGTATAATTCAAAATGGTCGACAATATTGTATAAATTTACCTGTCGAAAGTGGTTTTAAAGCACTATTACGTTATTAATGTGAAAATTGAAATTAATTTTTAACAATTTGTTAAGTAACCAAATGATTTATAAGTGGAAACGATGATTAATATTAACTCAATTAAAGAGAATATGCTTACTATTGCATTTTAAAAATCGATTATTAAGTACATAAAGTAGAAGCTCAAAAATGACGAGCCTACAAACCTCTCAATCTCGAGCTTAAGCGACAAGCTTGAGTTTGAGTTCGAAATACGAGTGCTCGCAGAGCCCTAATTATAGTAGAAAACAAAGTAATATTACATTAGAATATTTTATAATAAAGGAAATTGATAAAACTAAAGGTAAAGGAAAAATAAACTACTAAGAGTAAATTTGCTGAAGAAAGCCCAGGGATGACTACGACCCTCCAAAAAAAAAGTTGAGGACATCCCTCTCACAACCCAATACCATCCTGGTCTACAACTTATCAACACCATCCTTAAAAGTGGTTACAAATTCCTAACCAGGTCTACTCAGACCCAAAACCTTCTTAGTTCACCCCCAAGAGTTACTTTCAAACAGCCACCCAATCTCCACAATATTCTAGTCCATCCCAAACGTCCTGACCCCAAGAGAATCCGAGAAGAAAAACCGACTACGAAAGGTTCATACCTCTGCGGTAGCACTCGTTGCAGCTCACGTGGAATTCACCTACCAGCTACATCCTTCAACAGCAAAGTAACCAAATTGGAATACAAAATCCCTGGTTATTACAATTGAAAAACCAATAACATGACATATCAACTACAGTGCGAATCATGTGATGCAGAATATATAGGCCTCACTACAGGTTCTCTCAGACAGCGATTGAACAATCATCGTTTTGACACAAACCACAAAGATCCGAACAAGCCTGTACCCATCCATGCCTGTACCCACAACCAGGACTTTCAAACCTGCTACACCACCAAAATATTAAAGAGCATTTCCCAAACAGTGCAACAGTTCTCAACTTAGACAGTGGGAACTGGCCCACCAATGGATTACCAAATCAAGATTACCACCAGGCCTCAACAGAAGATAGTTTATTTCTATAATATTATTATTTTTCAAATTAACATTATTATTAGTATTACTATTTTTAAAAATATCATTTTTTTATTATCATTATTTTCTTATCCATCATCATCATCATCATCATCATGTTTTCTATAAATATTAACCACAGCCAAGGAATTTATCTTTACTCCCAAAAACAGTTGGCACAATTTGTTTCTATCAGCTTCTTTTAAAATTCAAAATGGAGTAATCCATTATTCGTGTTATTTGTACTCTCTTATTCTTTGTGTTTGATAAAGGCGACAATGCCGAAATATTATTTTATTTGTGTTAAAATATGTGTGTGACTACTTCTACTATAGAAGACAGAAGAAAGGAAGAAGATGTCACCTTTATGCATTGAATTCTTCCCACATTTTTCCTCTTTCCCTAGGTGGGATTTCTTCATCAAATTTCTTCATAGTAGTTTATTTTTACTTTTTCTTTAGTTTTATCAATTTCCTTTATTATAAAATTATCCAGCCATTGGGCCACCTCATTTTTAAACATTAGAATATTTGTAACTTCTCTCTAAACAAATCGGTAATGTTAAAGTTAAAACTTATAAACCATCAAAATATGAATTGCTTATATATATATTTTTCCAAAGAAAATATTTCTACAAAATATTAACTATACAATTTTAAAGTTCAAACAATTATTGGTAACCCACAAGAGCAATAAAAATTATATTTAAACTAAATATTTCAAGCTAGAAAAAGAATCTAAATTGGCTACCTATTATCATCTTTAAAAATTACAAAGAGACTAGTGCCCAGGCGGCAAAAGAAAACATTAAGTGTTTTATAAACAAATGTACCTTCAAAAATTAAATCTTCTAGTGAGAAATTTACTGACGCCTACACTGAGCGATTTCAATTACATAGTTAATTTAAGTGTTCAGAACACTCAAACCCATTAAAGGTTGTTTAAGTTTTAAATAATCATTAAAATATATAAAGTTTATATATTGCCATCCTGGAGTGATAGTGTCCAAGTCCAGACAAGGACCTCTCATGGAAATGTTGCATGTAAAAGTCGTTCATATTTGCTGAGTTCCCTCTTTACATAGGTATAGTTGATGGTTAAAGAGGTGGGAGTTTTCATATTAAAATTATGTCACATGGCTAACTCACGCTAACAGTACTCTCTTGTTAGAAGTTGCCAAACTTGTTTCGTTACCAATAAATGTATGCCGGAAATCTTGGTAAGTTGGCTGTAGAATCGAAGTACACCCATTCAGTCACGTACACCAGGTATTGGGTTAGTTTCATTCAAACTTGGCACGTTCCCAAAACACGTACGTCGGAAATCTTGGTGAGTTGGCTGTAGAATCGAAGTATGCCCATCCAGTCACATACACCAGGTATCGGGCTAGTTGCAGTAAAACTTGGCTCGTTCCCATTTGTAGCCCAGCTGGGCCAATCGGTGCATTTCTGGATTCCTCTATTGGAACATGTTGTTTCTGTATCATTCAAAGCTTGTAGGGACTTCTCTTAATTTTAGAATTTGGTGCGAACAGGTTGGTCGTGGACTTGTGTTCACCCAGAAGATACAATGTGTGAGTAAAGTACATATATTAGACAGCAATTTTAGTAATCTTAGATATTGCAGGATACCTATGAGTATCGGCATTATTCAGAGCGGGTAGTAGTATTCAAGTAGACTAGCTGATCTTGCTAGTGATACTATTGCAGGATGTCTATATGCATTGGATTATTTGGGGTGAGTAAAACTAATGAAGCATTAGCTAATAATTCTATTGTCACAGCAGGTGACCTGGTGGTCTAGGGGTAAGGTGTCAGACTTCTGTGCTGGTGGCCGGGGTTCAATCCTCGGTCCCGGCACAGATTTATCTGATTACCAAACCCTTCCTTCACCTCTGACAAGACATATTGTGAATGTGGGGAATGCCAGGCCTCCACCGTGGTTCGGATTCCACGTTAAACTGTAGGTCCTCCATTTCATCTCACAATCACCCTACCATTACACATTAGCGTAAGTGCGTATAACCCGAACGGGTAGTAAGACGCGGTGCTAATAATAATAATAATAATAATAATAATAATAATAATAATAATATTGTCACAGCAGAATGATTCCCTGAGATGGATACTCAGTCACATTAATTTTATTGTGTCTTAAAATAGTTTTTAGAAGAGTATAACCGAAAAAGAAAAAAGGCCAAAGAACTGCAATTGGTGAAAATAACAAAATCACAATGTTAGCTGCAGTCACCAATGATTCTTTAGTAAGTTCTCATGCAATTTTCCATGCTTGTAGGTTATCTCAGAGAAGTGTTATTAGATACTGAAGCGTAATAAATTCCACCCATACCTTGGGTCATTGCAACAAGAGCTTCATGGAAATGATGTTCAAAATTGAGTGACATTTTGTTAATGGTCATGAGAAAAATTATGAATTAATAAAAATTATTTTCTTTGCATATTTTTTCCCATGAATTGATTTTTACTAACCTTATGGAGGTTAATTGGCACAGTGGGCAATATTATAATAACAAAATCAAACTCAAAATTTAATTTCAGAGTTAAGGCTACCACCTTTTCTTACACTTAACTAAACATTACAATTAAAATTTAAGCTAAACAATTAATACAAATAATTACACAGATAAATTAGAGTTAAATACAGATATATTACATACCATGGAAAAACTGAGTAAAAATATTGTTTAGGTTTATGAGAAAAAAGTGATATTGAGCTTAGTCTAAAATTGCATGCACACACTCACACATGGACACACACTCTCTCACTCTTTCACACTAACACACACATTATCTCACTTTTTCACACTAACACGCACATTATCTCACTTTTTCACACTGACACTCTCTCACTTTTTCACACTCACACTCTCTCCCCTTTGCACTCACTCTCACTCTCACTCTACAACACACTATCACTTTCTAACACACACTCTACAACACACTATCACTTTCTCACACACACTCAACAACACACTATCACTCTCTCTCACACACTCATTCACTCTCTCATGCCCACAATCACATCTCATATTCCTCAATCCTGTGACTGAGCTGTGGAAAATCCATTTTGGCTACGAGAAGTTGAACATCAGTGCCATTTTTCTGTCATTGTTTGTTATGGAATTATTTGTGATAACTTTTATTGATGGTACATTGAATTTAGAGTAATACTAAAACTTTCTGAATTAAGAATTACCATTACAGCTTCATGAAGTAAGCTTAGAAGAATGACGGAACATGTAGTTTGAAAATGATGGTGGCTTGACGCATTATTCACCCACTTCACCTGTTTTTTTAATGGGGTTAACTTAAAGAAAAGGTATATTAGGACGTACCAACCATCCCAAAAAATATGGATCGAATTAGAAATGCTTGTAGAAATATTGCCAGAGAAACTATTATATATGCATCAATCTTTTATAAAGCATATTGATAAATGTATCATATTTAAGGGTCATCATTTTGAGCATTTATGGAAATAATTTTATAAATAATATTGAATTTTCTGAAATAAAAATACTGTAGTAAAAAGTAGTTAAAAAAATTGAAATATCTTTAAAAATAGTCTGAATAAATAATGTTTGAGACAAAGGTGTGTGTAGAATTAGAAGTTGCTAAATATATAGGTTTAGAGTGTAAAAGTCTAAGGTTACCTTGAAATGACCTTGAAAGCATCCCACCAAATAAAAAATAAATAATTCTTTTCACTCTCCCCCTCAAAAAATCTTTTTTCTAAATAGTTTTTTTTCTAAAATGCTTTGTTTTCAAGAAACTCAGGTTTGCCAACTTAAATGCCTCACACTAATAATAATACACCCTATTTAAAATCTAACAAAACATTTTGTGTGTGCGCATCTATATATGTGTTTGATTCATTAAATCTTTAAGCTTACAATAAGTTTTTTTATGTACTTCTAAATACTTATTTGTAAAAAATTAGTTGGATTTTCTGTGTGTGAGGTGTATGATGTGTGGCAAGTGGTTTGTGGTTGTGTATCTATAGTTTTTTTTAACCACACAAATTTTATTTTCATTAAAGTTTTTTTTAGAAAACTAACACACATTCAATTTTAGTCTATTTTTTGGTTTGAAAATGTTTTATTTTTAGTGGGTTTTACTCAGATTTAAAGCTATTATCTTATCAATGCATTCTCATTTTATCAATACTTTATTCTCTTTGAATTCAAACATTCAAATTGTTTAGCCTTTTGATAAATATTATAACAATTTTAATTATATATGCATGTTTAATGTCTTTCAGAGTCTTCAAAAGATTTGATTAGAAAGCTCCTTACTGTTGACCCTTATAAACGAATCACGATTGAGGAAGCCTTGAGCCATCAATTTTTTCAAGTGTTGGTAAGATTTATTCACTTTATTTCTATTACTACAGAGGTAAAAAATTTAAAATGTAATTTTCACCTACCCTAAAAGGTAAAAAACCAAAAACCATTCTAGATCATCTCTTAATATATTTTATATAATTTCTAATGCCCATTGTTTCTGGGTCAAGGAGCCACATGAAAGCACTAAAAATCAATATGAATTTTTCAGCCACATTCATGTATATATAGCATAAAAAACAAGTAACATAAAACATATATATATTCTCAATATGTATGTATATGTATATAGTCTTGCTAATTATCTTTATTGTAAGCATTACTAGGGTGTTTGTATTTTTCATATTGAGAACCTGAAAACTTTGAAAAAGATAGTGGTTTTATGGACAGGTAAAACCATATAGTGCTTGGTGAAGAAAAATATGTTATGGAATAAGTTTTCTCTTACCATTTAAGTTTCTAGAACTAAATATCACGTTTTACAAAATACATATTAAAAATTGCATAAATCAAGCTACTCTTTAATTTTCTTCGATAAAGACAACATTGACAGATTGGAATAAATAAAATTATTATTGTTCGGCTTGCTTTCTCTCGGTTCGATAATTTAGCTTCTTGTACTTTTTTGCTTCCTATCCTATGAACTTTGGTGATTGTTAGATATTCAGGTAGCTTATTTACTCTTTCTTCTTTTTTAGGAAGGGGAGGGGGGGGATAAGAACTGTTTGCATATGAAAAGGGGTCAGAGTATATACGTGGATGGAAAGAGGTGTCACAGGATGGTGGTTAAAGGAGTAAGCATGGAGGGGAGTAGAGACATGTGAGAGTGTAGAGGAGCGTCACTTGACGTAGAAGCAAGAGGGAAGTAGAGGAGCGTTACTTGGCGTGATAGAGATTAGGCGTCAGGTGTGTCATGTGAAAAAGGAGAGGGGAGACATAAAAGGGTATATTAAATAGTGTGGTGTGACATAGAGAGGGAGAGCAGCCCGGATGTGTCATGGATGCTGTTGATGATAAGGGGTAATAGAAAAGCGACCCATATGATTCATGAGTGCTGGTGGTGAGAGAGAGCAATTTGGATGATTCATGGGTCCTGGGTGGTGGTGAGGAAGGGGAGAGGGATTTGGGTACTTACTTTGTTGTCTGGTAATAAATTTACATTCTGCTGTGGCAGTATTGTCTGGTAATAAATTTACATTCTGCTGTGGCAGTATTAATACTCGTTCATATAATAGCTAATTTTTTTAATTATATCTTTTTAATTTAATTTTGTTATATAATAAAGGAAGAAAATATAATATGTACTTAAATTAAGTTAATGTTTTATTCAGCTTAATTTTTTTAGTGAGTTTTTGATTATTTTACTACACTGAGCTCTGTTTGGGAGTGAATATATCACTGACGCTGGCGCGTTCTAATGGAGATGGCTCAGAGGGTGCATTCCTTCTAGTCTTGTTCAGAGTGGTCATTCATTACCTGTCGCTTAACAAAGTCTTTGCCAGATTTCAACACCTGTTTAGAAAACTTATTAATTTGTTATAACTTCTACAACAAGAGAAAGAATTGTAACTACGAAATGGTCTTTTTACATTTATTTCATATTTTTAAGAAAATAAATAATACATATTTTTAAAATCTATAACATATATTGATAACAAGGGCAGAAAAAAATACAAGGAAAAATTCAAATGTTGAGTAATATATTAGCACCGCGTCTTACTACCCGTTTGGGTTATACCTTTATGTACAAATTAAGCTAATGGTTTTAGGGATAAGGAAGATTATATTAATATGAAGTGTACAAGCATTTGCTTGGAGCAAGTGTGGAAAACCATTTTGGAAAAATCACCCTCAATATACCCGACCGAGATTACCGTCATTGGCACTCTAGTCCACTGTGAGAGTTGAGCGTTAGATCACATGGCCACTGAAGCAGGTATCCATGAAGTAATATTGAGATGACATATTCATCATCTTTTTCCAGCCTGTGGTCGTGTCAGTTTACTAACATGCCTCCATCCTCTTCTATCCTGCCACCATTCTGTCTCCATAAATCCCTTCCATTCTTCTCTCACTTGTACACTTTATCTGCTCCTCCCATCTCTTTCTTGGTCTTACTTGCAGTCTTTTTCCTTCATACTTCCAAATCATTCTCTTTGGTGTTCTTTACTTTTCAATCTTCATTACATTACCATGCCATCTCATATACTCCCTGTACCCCCAACTCTTTACTGGTTAATTTCATTTCTAATACTGTTTCTGCTCTTGATAACTAACATTCTCACAAACTTCATTCCTATTTTCTCCTACATTCACTGTCCATGTTTATGCTGCATATGTAACTATGGGTACAAATTATGCCCAATACACCACTTCAAGGAGAGCCCTTCTCTTTTAAATAACAGGTCTCTTACACACCTATAGAACAATTCCCCTTGCTTCCTTCAGATCCTTTATATTCCCACTCTTACCCGCCTCGGTGGCGTAGTTGGCTAACATGCTAGTCGTGTTGAGCTCAACTGCTGAGGACGGGGAGATCGAGGTTCGAATCTCGGTCAGGTGAACTGGGGGTGGTTTTTCCTAAATGTATTTTCACTCTCCTTCCACGCAAATGGGGGTTCACTTCCTCTAATTCAACCTTCCCAATTCCTAATCCATTAGCTTAATTAGTACTTAAAGCGTATAACCCGAACGGGTAGTAAGACGCGGGGATGATAATAATAATAATAATAATAATAATATACTCCCACTCTTCATCTTAATCACGCGTCCAAGATATTTTACATTCTTTTGTACCTTTTCCAGCTCTACTCCATCCAACTTTATAGCTTTACTAGGCCTTATCCTTTTCCTTGTCATTACCATCACTTTACACTTCACCATGCTAAATTTAACTCCATGCTCTTTCATTTCCTTTTTCTATTCCTGTACTTTTTCTTCCTTCTTCCCCCATACCATCAAGTCATCAGCAAACATCATGTCTTTCATTCTTTCCTCCCAGAGTTTCCTTGCCACTTTATTATGACCATTTCCAATACAAATAGTAGTGGTGAGAGAGTGTTACCTTGCACCATTCAATTTATTTTTATCTGGAACCACTCCACCCATCTCTTCTCAGAGTTAACACAGCTCATGTTATCCTCATTCCTCATACATACTCTTCACTCATTACAATTCTTCTTACCACTCCAGCCTCCTTCATCGCTTTCCAGACATTATTTTTACTACATTAGCATATGCCTTCCCCACATTCATAAATACCATTTACCAAGTACATACCTTCTTTCCATCAGCTGTTGTATAGTGAAGATAAAGTCTATTATAGAGATATTTTCCCTAAATATGTGCTATTCCTTTTTACACCTTCCTTTCATTTTCTTTCTTATTCATTTTTACAGTATCTTCACATATATTTCTGTACAATGACACATCATTGTTATTCCCCTATAATTTATACAGCTCTTCCTTTACCCTTTCTTAAAAATTGGTACTATGATTCGCTTTTTTTATTACCCTGTTCTTTCATATCTCTTAGCACCTTTATAACCATTGTATTCCTACCTCTTCTGCATCTCTTTTATCATTTCCACAGTTTGTCCACACCTGGTGCTTTTCCCTGTTTCATTCTCTACCTCTTTCCATGTGGGACACAGTCTCTCCTCTTCTGTCAGATTACAGGATTAAACCTTATTGCCTATGAAACTAGATAGCTATAACATGTTGGATACATTATTTTGTTTGCACACTGATGATATTAAAAATAGTGATGATGTTCAGCAAAATAAAACAGCTATTACAACTTTGGTTGAATAAACTCACCTTGATCTTTATTCAATAAAATTACAAATAAACATAAATGTACCACAAATAAACATAAAGGTCTAAAATTGATTAATGTTACCCCCCACACCCTAAAAAAGGAATGTGTATTTTTTAGCATTTCATTACACTTGCAATAAGGCAACACCATTTCAAACCCATTGAGAGTGGTTCACACTTGACAACTGCCTGGAATGTAATGGTCGAGAAACAATAAGATACAAGATGCTCAACACAGCAGTGGCAACTTTAATTTACATCCATTACTGTTTCCAGCCTATGGCCTAGGTCAATTTTTTATTAAAGCCATATATTTTCTACTACCTGCTTACTAGTTATTATTATTAACACCGCGTCTTACTACCCGTTCTGGTTATATACACATACGCTAATGTGTAATGGTAGGGTGATTGTGAGATGAAATGGAGGACCTACAGTTTAACGTGGAATCCGTTGGAATCCGAACCACGGTGGAGGCCTGGCATTCCTCACATTCACAAGTGGTGATTAATACACGTCTTGTCAGAGATGAAGGAGGGGTTTGGTAATTAGATAAATCTGTGCTGGGAACGGCAACTCAATGGGTATAAAACACTAAATTATATGTTATAGTAAATCTTTATTAATGTAAGCTATCCCATCCTAGATTTACTTAACCTTGAGCACACCAACCAAGTTAAGTTAGGCTATATTATAATAAACCTTTAAAAAGAGTTAAATTTTTAGTATATTTTTATATGTTGCCATTTATTCATTTCATTGCTCATGAATCAACACATGTTCCAGGCAGTTTTGACCAACATGGTTGGTTAATATTAACCATTATAAGTTTTTTTTTATAGTCAATTTTTTTGAAAAGAGGGATAGGAGCGAATATTATATATAGTTTGTTTAGATTCTCATGTGTAATAGTGCTTTTGATAGAAAAAAACCCTTGAAAAGTAAATTTACTGTAACTGAAAATATCACATAAAAAGTGAGGGCCTACTTAATCATAAAGTGTGGAGAATCAAAAAATATGTAAGTCATTAATAGTTTTTATTTCCAAATTACAGAAATATGTATGAATTTCAATAATATTTTCCTAATCATACATGTTTGGTTTCAACTTTTTTTTTTGTTAAATACTCATAATGTTTAAGTTTAATGGACATACTTTATGTGGAAGCCTGTAAAATAAACTCTTTTTTTTATCTAAGCATTAGTGAAGAAGCTTGTAATACCATTAAAAAACCTTTTGGTTTGATATACTAGTAACTTTTGTCATCCACAGTTTATTGTGTGAGAATTTTTTACGATACGTATAATTAAAACCATACATTTTGTCCAGTTGTATAATTCAGGTTTAGTTTCACAATACTTGTAGGACAAATAGATTATGTGCTACCTAATTGCCTGCGCTAATAAACATCATTTCTCAGCAAAACTTCAAGCAGTAAAGAAGTCAATCCAAACCTTAGTCAGGAAATGGGGATGGGATATAAAGTGTACCAATATAAACATATTTTTTTAATTTGCCCTTGCTTCAAAGGGTCACACAACCCTGAATAAAAATAAAAATTGACTGTAGTGTAACTTCATTTTTAGCCATATCTTGACCACTTTCACCGCACACATATTTAAAATTACATGTTTGTTCTATATATATCTCAAGTGGAAAATTTCAGCCCAGTCAACTGCTTTTGGCACTTTTACACAACAAAGTATATTTAACTACATAAGGTGAAATTTTAACATCTCAAAATTTTTTTCCAGTATTAAGAAGGAAATGAAAAGCTTGCTTTGTATTAATGTATTGAGAAAGTTTTGTTTACTTTAAAAGGAGGTACTTAAATACTGTGCATAATACTTTATTAACTTGTTTATATTAACAATAACCTAAATGGGGAAGAATACTGTCTTATTTAAAAAAAAAAATTATTTCTGAAAATTAGCAAAAAAATAAACATAGATTTGGATTTTGAAATTTAAATATTAATACAAACACACAAAATATTTATATAAACACAACTGAACTGAAACACTTGTACCTTTCATAAATGGTTTCTATGCTTAAAAATCGGAAAGCGTGGGTTTGTCAGGGGAATTACAAGAGCAAGTTGAATGCAATTGTAATGAGGTAGGTTAAAATGTATGTGGATAGATTTGTATGGACAGTCAGTAATGAATGGGGGCTGAAGGGGTTCGGTTTGAAAGGGAATCTAATAGCTCATTATTAAAGAAGCATCTTCTTTTGGTTTGGGCATGTTTGAGAGGATGAGTGTGGATCGAGTGAGGAAGTAAATATATTAAGGTAGAGAGTGTGTGGCCATATAAGGCATGGCTAAATGTTGTAGATGAATGAGTGAAAAAGAAACATTAATAAGAGCTTTAAGAATAAAAGAGCATATATGACTCAGTTTATGGATGTTGTTGAAGTAAATGGAGTATGCCAGGATAGGGAAGTGTGGAGAAAGTTAGCAAGTATGTAATAGTTATGGAGTTGTTTTTTGAAGTTATACTTCTTTAGGCGCGTTATGAAAAAATGATGAGAGTGAAATTTTAAGATGCGTGCACATCACTGTAACACAAAAGTAACAGGTTGAAGCTAAACCGCTCATTAAGTCTCAAAAAAAAAAAGCTACCAACAAAATAGAAATAGAACCTCTGTTAGTCGCGCATGTTGGTACGCTCGTCGCCTCTGATCACTGTTTTCATATATATAATATTTATCCACATGTTTCTAGTTTCTACATTCACAACACGTGTTTTAGTTTCATACAAGTGCGAATTATATATGTGCTAATAAATTATATTCAGTAGTGATTTAAATTGAATATTTTGATTAATATTATTTACTATTCGTAAATATTAGTGAAAAAAATTGTGCTTATAGACTTTTTCAAGTGCTCCAATATAATTGAGGTTAACTATCCGTATGTATTATTTATTGATATAAATTAAAATATTATTTAACATAATTAATACTAAATATTATTAAATTATTATTGTTAAATATTTATTATTGGTTATTTAATATATACAAAATAAAGAAATAAAATTAATAAAACATTTAATAAACTTTTTGATAAAAATGAAAAGTGAATATTAAATTAAGAAAATAATAAATATTTAAAAAATGAATAAACTTATATTCAATTTTTGAATTTATTATTAAATTTATTCATTTACTTTTAAAATATTAAATAATCATAATAAATATTTAAAATTAAGAACCTTATAATATTTAGTACAAATTATGTCATATATATTTATTATTTTCTAATATTTTTTTTTCATGATGCCAAAGAAGTATATATAACTTCTCATGCGCGTACATAAGTACACACACCAATTTTTTTTAAGCTATATGCACATTTTGTTGCCAACACCTTAAGGGAATGGCGTGATTAGGTATGTGTTTGTTTAAAATAAAAAGTAAGAATGTCATAATTATATTATACAAAATAAAGTACCTTTTATAATATAAGGATAGTAATTTATATAGGCATCTCTTCCATAACATCCTACATATTGGATTCTTGTTTTTCTCACCCTGTATTTTTCAGCTTTGGGATCAAGACATAACACCTTTGAAGAGAAGCTTATCAGGTTCATCTCGCCGAATGAGTCGAATCTCTCAGATTGCTCTGGTAAATGGACTATTTGACATATTGTGCTCGTCTGGTGGTTTAAATAATTTGTTTTGGGATTGCTGGCAATGTTAATACTTTCTTTCATGAAAAAGTTATTTCAAAGTATTAAACACTATTTTGAAACTAAACTAATCAAATCTAGATGTTGTCTTATGACACAAAAAACAATTAAGAATCCTTAAAATAACGTTAAAATTATCTGAAATAAAAGATAAAAGAGGAAATTTTAACTTGTTGAAAAGCTGTTTCTTTGAACAGAGCTTCATTATGAGAACGACAGCTATATTATAATAATTGGTCATGAAATGTTTTTCATTTTTGTGAAATTATTAACATTAACTTATGTGTGAGGCTTCATTTTATAGTGCTATATTTTAAATTAAATATTATTTGTTTTAATCTGTTTTCTTGTTGTTTAGAAAAAGTCTTGAAGCATTTGTCCGTTTTGTGTGTGTTTGTCCTGTTGAAAACTCAACTGATTGATGAGTATTGACCTAACATGCTATACATAGACACTAACCTAAAGATTTATGGTTTGTAGATTTTAGCTAACACCAGTTAACTATTTAATTGTTTTTCTAATGTAATATTTAATGTCTGTTTAGTTATTAAAAAGTAAAATAACGAATATAGATTAATTTATTGTTATAAACATTTATGGCCAAGAACAAAGGCCAACAAAGGTGCTTGACCCACTTTTAATCACATTGCTTACAGATTTATATAAAATGGTTTTACCTATCAAATATCCAATACCACTCTGGAAACAATCACACAATATTCTTCTTGCCAAGAATTGTAGGAGAGATCATAAATAGAGATTAGCATCAGGGTGGACTGAGACTTTCCCCAAACCTCGTACTGGACATTCATGAAATTAAATACCACAGGCTTACATAGTATTCCAAGTTTAGAAACAACTCCCAAATCGATAAAGCTTACATAATTGGTTCCTGCACTTGGACCATATTTTTCACTTTCACTTCCTCAATTAAGACTTACTTTAGTTTGTAACTGATAAATTTTATAGTTGTCATCAGCTCTTTTAGATTCCTTCCCTTCTTCTACTTAGAGGAGTGCAGCGGTAACTAGGAGAATCTTTAGAATTGTCTAACTGAATGGGCGTTTAGGTGCTTGGTTAATATGATATATGCTGGTTACTTGTAATGTTATGCATATATAAAACAAATTTGTATTATAAGCAATAAAACACAAACTATTATTGTTCTAAGTTTATGTTCAATATATTGGTAAAAGATTTGTTTTTATGTCTTAACAATGTTGGTTCTAACTTTCATGTGTTTGTAAAAATGAAAGGGGCAGGGGCTTTCTTGATAAAGGAGTTCTAATAAAACTATTCATTCGTGCTCTTCTATTTGAGCTAAACATATTTACTTATGTTACATATTCACAATAAAATATATAAAAGTGACATTTTATATTGTAATATATTTAAATCAGATACAAATCACTCTACAACCTCTTACTTTTATAAGCTTAAGTAAAAACTTTATCACCTATAAAGAACACAAACCTTTACTACAAATGTTTTAAAACAATATAGCTAATATTTATACAAATGTTAGTATGTATGTGCAAAAGTCTAGAGTTAGGGATCGTTTCCCTGTTGAAATACTATAACATTATCTTTTAAAAATATCTAGTTTTAGTTTTTACTTTAAATACATATTTTGTATTTTGTGTTCTAATTATGTTAAAGTTACTCTGAATTATTTCTTGTTAATAGTTCCATTTTGAACTTTATTATGGTGTATGAACAAAATTCAATGAGTGATGTACTTGCAGAAGAAGACCCACTTGCTACAACTAATTTATAAAAGAATATAAAATAAGAAAATTCTTCCTTCTGTCAGATGTTGTTGATATACCTGTGGGTCCTCCCTTGGTCATAGTGTCCTCCTGCGTGACTGACCTCTTTGGTTCTCTTTTTGTACTCGAGCGTCCATTTACCCTAACTGTTGTCAACTTCTTCCTACATGTTGATTCTATTTCCTATTGTCTAGCTGTGGCAGTTGCAGCAACTTACTTTTAATAATGGACCAAACCAAAATCCCAACTAAAATTTTTAAATTACTTAATCTTAATAGAACCACCATTCCCCATATATATATATACACACACACACGCACGCGCGCGCACACACACACACTGCTGCTGCTGCTGCCCGCGATAGTAACATTTCAGTTTACCTACCTAACATACATGCATTGTTCCATAGAGCAGTATGCAGTAATTATCACGACAATTTTTATTTTGTTATACTCTTCCTAACTTTAAAACCAATGTACCAATTTGAATAATTTAAAAAGTAATTTACTCCTATGTAAACAGCCTAAATGATTAAATAATTGATTTGGATAAGGATTCATATCATGATACAGATATAACTTTTTGTTCGCATCCGTGTTTTAGTTGACTAATTTCAACAAAAAACGTTTATTGTAACATAACTGTAATAATTACATATATTGTCTCGCGGACTTTTTTGTTCACATTAGTGAGAATGTTCAATATGTATAGTAATTTTTTTTATGTAATACCAATAGTTTTTGCAGCGCACGCCGAGAAACATATTTTTAGGCAATTTTTTATAACTTGTGTAAAACTATCGACATTTTTATGAGGAATAAATAAAGTTTTCAAAATAAAATATAGCCTATGTTACTCGCTGATAATGTAGCTTTATATTGGTGAAAGAATTGTTTAAATCAGTCCAGTAGTTTTTGAGTTTATCCATTACAAACAAAAAATCAAATCTTTCCTCTTTATAATATTAGTGTAGATATATATACATATAAAAAATTGTTCAATGATTTCAGTATGTCTCCATAGCTACATAGATACATTTATGCGATAAATGGGGTTGTGCAATCATAGAGGACTGATGGTTAAATTTTAAGACTTACTTTTACATAATATGATATAATATAATATACATTCATGGTACTGAATATGAATGCACTTACTAGTGACCTTACAGTCTTCATGAATTACATTTTAATCTTTTTTTTTTTTGTAAACTTTAAAATTTTTCTCATTAAATTCTTTAATAGGAAGAATAAAATTCTCAAATACAAATAATTTTTATTTACAAAAGCTATGTCTAGTTTTCAATGCAATAAAACTGAGATTTTATTAACACAAACGAAATTGTATATTTTAAAATTGTTACACCATTTAACTTTATAAATTTAATTGTACTTTTAAATAAAATAATTCTCGAGAGTTATATAAATATATCTTAAACTACGCTCTGACTACATTATGCAAGGATCATGAATATTTTCTCTTTAATATACCTTAAGAACCTGAATTTTAACTATAGAACTACTTGCTTTGATAAATATAAGTTAATTCCATTTTCTAAAATATATCTTTCCCTTATTCTCTTGGTGCAATTTCCTTGATATCAAATGCAATTATTCTAAAACACGCACTTACAATCGGTTTAAGATTTCATCTCCTTCAGTCCTATAAATTCAGTAAACAAATTAAGTTCCACCATATTTTTGAAACACCTTAAATGCTTTCCTTAAAAAAGTTCTATTTTTCCTTAATTACTATGTTCTATTTTGTAAAAATCTTCCTTATTATCTTTATTTGTATGTTTAACACAAGATTTATTAAAAACTTAATCTAAAAGTTAGGGCTGAGGGTAGCTTAAAGAATATGCACCCACATCACCATAGATGCGACAACAACCTATGTACCTGGCTGAAATTTTAACTACAACCAACCCTTTCAACAATCACTTAGTAGGCACGCCATTTCAATTTTTCTTTGAGAATAAATTGAACCATAATAATCTCGTTGCTAATATTATATTTTGTATAATGTGTTTAGTTTGAGTAATCACAAAATTGATCTTCACTTATATATTATATATTGTAATCTTGTACTGTCTATTAAAATTGTCTGAAAATATGATATACCTTTCCCAGGTTGCAACCTAAAGGTTTCAATCAAAATATGTATAGATATTATGTAGTAACTCACTGATAAACACAATCTTTATAGAGAATATGATGTGTATTTCTTGTAGATTTTAGCTTGTAGATCTGTTTAAATTACAACCAGCCTATTATTTTACCTTTATTGTATATTTTTTGTGTGCTCTTCAAGTTATTTGGATATTTGCCATTCATTATAGTTACAATACTATAATTTTCTTAAAAAATTTGTTTCATATTGTAAATGAAATATTTTTTATTTTTTAGGAAATAAAAGGACGCACATTTAATGCTCGTAAAACATTCCAATTTGCAATCTTATGTGTGCGTGCAATGGTTCGAATTCGACGACTGCACTTCACACCTGACACCTTATCCATCAGTGTAGCCCAAGTAGACCCTTATCGTGTCAAGGTTCTACGAAAGGTAGGACTATTTTCCTTGTATTCTTTAAATTGAAAATATAGCATAAATGTAACACTAATGATAGCTAAAAAGGTTTTCTCTAAGTATAAATGAAAAAATTAGGTAAAATAGGTCAAATTTAACAAAACATTTTAATTAAACTTTCTTTTTTTGGTAGGGGTGAATTAAACAGAATTATGAGTGTGACTCCTTAGACCAGTGGTATTCAACCTCCTTTTCTTTGTTTGATACCTTCAGATATTTCTATTAAATTTTGTACTCCAAAGTTTTTGGTGTATAATGCAAGTGTTACATATTATATACTCTACATCTAAAATAAATTACACCCAAAATAATTTATTATAAAATCAGTTTTAACCCCTTTTCGGTGCTTGCATGGTCTAAACGCACTACTCTCACAGACTAGATTGCCGCCCGAGGTTTGAACCTCAGATTGGTGTACGGAGGGTGGTTTTTCCTTAATAGTTTTCCACTCACCTTTCACTCATGCGGACATACTTCCTATAAATATAACCTTCCTCTAGAACCATGAGTAATTAGTACATAAACTTATAGCCTGAACGGGTTGTTAGAAGCAATACTAAAAACAAGTTTAAATAATATATATAATTTTATGTACCCCCTAAGATATCTTAACATATCCCAATTGAATACCACTGCCATCAAATTATTTTAAACTACCATACCAAAAATAGTCAAATATACTTATTTTGAATTATTGTTTAAACTCTTTTACCTTAATTTATTATAGAAATCTCACAAAAGTAAACTTTCATTTCCAAATAATAATACATATATATTTTTTTGTACATTGCCCATACCCATCTGTCTAAATGTTGATATAAACATGACCATGCTATTTCTGTTCCATATCCATACATACACAAATTATACCTTTATAATGAAGTCATATGTATTTCCAATGTATATATTTACACTCATCCAGTGACAGTGTGTCTTTGTGCCATACCATTGGATATTGTTGACAACACTATTTCAAGTTTTCACTGTGGTGTCACTGACAATGGCAGCATTGTTTTGTATTTAACTGAAGTTTTTTGAATGATATTCAGTGTTTTCAGTGCATTTTATATCTGCTTAATTGTCATTTTCATTAACTACTTAGTTGTAATTCCTACTTTTGCAAGATGTATAGTTTTATTTTAATAGATTAGACTCTTACAGAACTAGTTTACTTAAATCAGGCGCTATATAATTTATTTAATCCCAACTAGAATATCTTGTTGGTAGCGTTCTTTAGTGTTATAAAATCAGTATCAAACCCAATTATGTTAAAAATAAGTAATCATGTATAATTTAAACAAGGTAAAAGTAACATTAAAAATGCAACCATTTTCATCACTGCATAAAATAATCTAATAATAAATCTACATGGACATCTGTAAATACTCGGGTTGGACTAAGCACTTGTATGATACTGATACAGAACACACCTGAAGTTACATGTAAATCAACCTTAATTGCAGCTGTATTCTAACCACTGAACAAATGTTACAAAAGTGTTAAGTATAAATGTGTTTAGAAGGAGGGTTATAAATAACCAAAACAAGAATTGATGATAAACGTGTAAATGCAAGACTTGTGGACATAATAGTCGAACATCTGGCAATACCAGCAACTTGAAGGCTCACATAGACAAAATCCATCCTTCATTGTCAAAGCCGGCGGCTTGGCCCAGCCCTTGGGAAACAACTTAATTTCAGATCCAGTGGTAGTGGAACATCTTTTTCAGCCGCATTTTTCGACTCGGATGATATTAAAGTAAGTGGTGAAGATTTACCAACTTCTCTTTCAAAACATCCTCCTAAAATGAAAGTACATAAAGAAGAGAGGGACACACAGCATCAACCGTCATCCACTAAAGCTCCATATTTAACTGTACAATCTACATTGGACGAGTCTTTTGGCATATTAGCTGCTCACCGGGAAAGAGGTAAGCACCACAGTTTAATTGCAAATGCCATGATATAACTTCTATGCCAGGCAGATCTTCCTTTGTCACTTGCGAAACCTTGCAGACGAGAAGTTTTTTTAGGCATTAACAGTACACTATTTGGAACAGGATAAATTGGCTTCTTGCACCGTAGCAGTTTTTGAAATGGACAAAGATCACACTGCGGAATACATTTCATCAATAATTCTAAATATCTTACAAGAATGTGGCTTGAAGAGGGAAATGTTACACTTAGTTGTTAAAAATGGAACGGCAAACATGGTGAAAACTATGGATATCGCCTTCGGAAAGAAAAAACATATATGTTTTGCCCATCTTCTCAGTTTGAGCTCTTACCACTTTGTTGAAGCTGTACCAAGAGTTTGATTTACTAATTGATAAGGTAAAAAGAGTGTTAGCTTGGTTCAAACTGTTACCCGCCCCTTGGTTACCTCCCCAAAATAACAGACAGTTTGGTCACAAGAGAGTTTATTTATTTAAAAAAAAACAATGACAAAAAAATACTCTAAGAGAGAGAGTGAAGTGTGAAATACGTTAGGCGCCGGACAAGTTAACAACAATGACTGAATCATAAAATATGGAACGTGCAAGACCCCATCTCATGTTAAATGGTGGCATTAGATACATCACACAACTCCAGTTACATTGACCTCCTTAAACATCATATTAAAGTAATCATAATAAATACCCAAAAACGCAAGTAATGCTGAAGGCATTCCCTCGCCACTGCCGGCGATCCTCTAACAGTAAAAGAGAATAACAATTTAATATACAAACAAATGTCTTTACTGCCAGCATTTACATTTATTAGGACATCCATATAAGAGAGCAAACTCGCTGACTTGCAGCCAGATTTAACTAACATAATGTAATATTTTAAACAGTAACACTAATAACCTAATTTCCAAAGGATAGCAAGAGAGAAACATTTAAATGTACGAAATTGACAAAACAAGTAAAGACGCCGCAAGAATCCATCAAGGACCTAATATGGCGGCGCTCTACAGAATACGACCATCCGTGAATCAGAAGAAGTTGAAACTCCCTTTTAACAAATATATAAGTTCTCCCAATAGATCACTAGGTGATGTTAAATAGATTGTACGGCTAAGCCGTGCAAAATTGTATATGTTATCCATGGTCAGCAAGCAATATGAAGTAAGACCAGATACAATAATTAATGAATTATTTTAAATACAAAATCCTGAACTGTAATTTTAAAACATAAAAGCCAGACGGAATTTAGAATACAGAGACGTGAATCTAACCTAGGTACAAAGGTCTCTCAGATAAGATGTGCACTCAAGGCATTGAACAAAGTAGGGGGTAAGGAGGAGCAAACGTCTAGAACAGACTTGGCTCGCCTCCGCCTTTTTCAAAAGGCACGCTCAACCATAGGTCAGATAGTCTTTGTACACTGTCGCTAACGCGCATATAATCTCTCTTCTTTTTTCCTTGGGCGCGGCGAGGAATTGAAGCCAGACCTCGTCAGTGAGGTGTTGTTAGTGGTGTTGTGTGTTTGTGGTTTTGAGCGGAGCGGAGCACGACCAAGGCCGGGTCAACTGGGGTACGAGGGGTGAGCCAAAGGTTCTCTTCTTTTCTTCTCACATGTTTTAACAGGGTTACAACAAAGTGTTCCGAGCCTCTGATGAACTGAGGGCAGAAAGCGATCTGAAACTTATACAAAGCGTAGACATAAGATGGAACGCTACATTTGAAATGATTAAAAGATTTCTCAGCTTTATCCCAATCCTCAACATCATTCATCGTCACACATCTGCCCCAACCATGAGGTCGGTTGCAGAGAGTCGAGACTTGAAGGAAGTCGTGCAGCTACTTGAGCCCCTGCAAGCAGCTAAAAACCAAGTATCAGGTGATAAGTTTCCGACCGTCAGCCTCGTTATACCCATAGCTACCAACTTACAAAACAAAATTTCTAGCTTCTTCCCTACACCCAATGTTGATATCAAGCTGAGAGAGGCAATCTTAGAAGCACTGAGAAAACGGTTGATGGTTGTACATATTCCGGTCCTAGCCCTTATTACATTGTTGAACCCTCGATAAAAGATGTTATACTTTAGAGAACCTACGGCTACCACCAAAGCCATCAGAGAATTAAAAGGAATGTTGAAAAATGCTCATCCTCCAAAAGGTAGTCATGGCCATAGCTTTGATTCTGACTCTGGAGAAGCTGCATCATTTTTATTTGGTGATCATGGAAAAATTGTCAAAAAAAAACACGGAAACAACGGAGCTCTCTAGTTGGTGCAGGCTCTGATCTCCCTGATGTTTTAATTTTAAACTTAATATTGCCTAAAACTTAGAATATATTTATAAAAATGGACAAAATCAAACAGTGTATTTTTTATTTAAGTTGCCCTCGACCATACATTTTATTCTTGTTATAAAATTGAGAAAATCAATATTACCGAAGAGAAATATTGATATCACGATATTATCAGAACTAAAATATTGATGTCAAAATATCGGAAATTGAAAGCAAAATATCAAACTCCCCCTCCCCCGAAAGTTGTCAAAATATAACCGACTTATTTACTGTTTACACAAAACAAGAATATACTAGTTAGGCTGTCGCCACCATTCTAATGTTAGAGTACATTAAAAAAAAGTAGTGTTGCGATTGTGTTAATTAACCATTAATACAATTGGATAGACCAAGACCAAATATTTACAAAGGACATAGAAATTATTAGTGAGTGTGGGGAGAAAGGTGGGAAAGGGTAAGTCTTTGAGATTAGGAAACAGCAAAATTTCTCAAGTGGAAACTATTTGAATGCTAATCCTGAGAACTACACAAATTAATCTGCAAAGAAAGAATGAGAGGGTAGGGAAGGGAGTGGCATCGGTTTAAGAACAGCTTACCTGCAAATTAGTGCATGCAACATGTGAATGCTTTTACTTTAGCTAGTTTATTGTGTAGTGTAAACTAGTGTTGGTTATTGCATAGGTCACACTAGTATACTTAGGCAAATGCTTCCTCCCCTCCCCCAGAGACTACACTAAGATTTCTAGTAAATGAACAAAACAATCTAGTCTTTTGTTTTTTAGTAAGATGCACCTTTTAGAAAATACAATTGATACAATTTTTATATTTTACTAGTGTTTTTATAGGCAATAATATATATCACTCGCTTCAATGGCTGCAGGGTCTAAGATGCTACTTTTGGAATAGAATATACTGCTGATGAGGAGATTGGGGTTCGATCCTAATTAGGTTTTCCACTCTCTCCACACAAGTGTGGAGTACGATTCCTCTAAATATAACCTTCCTCATCCCTAACACATTCACATATAACTCTAATGGGTAATAAAATCGCGGTGCTAAAAAAAAAAATATATCTAATGTCAGAGCTGTAGATCACATCAAATGACCTGACACATGGATATCTGTATGAAAATTGTTTTTAGTAACTTGTGTAACCCTCAAAAATGTATCTTCTATCTGAATCTGACTATAGACAGACATGGTGGTTTGAATAGTGGGTTGACTACCCAAGGTACAAAAAGGCCCTAACCTCCTCCCCTGGTGATTGAACACCATTTTAGATATTTGTGTTTTATTGGTCAAGCTGGAAATGCCCTTATTATTTGAATATAATATCAGACTGTTAAAACCTTATTTGTATAGGTGGGAGGGGTCAATTAACCAAAAAGTATTTTAAGTAACTCCTTTTTCTCCCTCACGTCTAAACAATTCCAGGACTTTCCCCTGGATTTATTTTTAAAACTTATACTGAGGAATTTCTTTAAATTGGTCTTCCCTCAGAATTTTTGGAAATGTTGATGCCCAAAGAAAAAAATAGTCCTCTTGTGTTTTTTAAATGGTAATTTGATGTCTTTAAAGTTTTTCGGAGTTTTTTTTAATCTTGTCATGTTCAAAAAATATAAGGGGGAAGGGAAATAAATCTAAAGGGAGTTGGAGGTGAGTGCAAATTTACTCCAGGGGCAATGCACCCTCCCCCAGGTTTAGCCACCAATTATAACTTTATTTATTTTTAAGTCTCTCTCACTGTAAATTTTCAGACTTGGACTATGCTATGTCAATTTCTAAATGTAAAATTTTATCACTTAGATCCCTGTCCTTTGTTACCATAGGAATAAACTCTAGGTAGCATTTAATTTTTGGACTTTTTCTACCTCCCAGAAATATTGGCTTGTCAGCAGCCTTGCTAATAGTTTCATTAATATTAAGGTTATTTGGAATAGAGCATTAGGCTAAATCATGGGTTTAAATTAGGAGGGATAGCCAGCCAGCACACTTATCTTGGTGATAGTGGAGTAGAAATTGAGAACGCTAAAAAACACACAAATACATTTTTAAGGACAAGCTTTCACTGTCAGAGACAGCTTCATCAGGTCAAGAGAGTAGACTGATACTCTTGGTTGAACTTCAACGTTGACTGTCCCTACCAAGAGCATCAGTCTACTCTCTTGACCTAAAGAAGCTGTATGTGCCAGCTTGTCCTTATCGTGTTTGTATATTTTTAGTGTTCTCTCTTAAACAATTTCTACTCAAGTATCGCCAAGATAAGTGTGCTGGCTATCTCGCCTAATCCAAACAAAAATTTTAATATTAGAAATTTGTCAATTTGTGTTTACTTTATTTGGAATAAAATAACCAATTTTACTAAATTGAACATAAGGTATTTTAAATATAACTATATGAAATAATTTGATTTTTATCATTACATTGGTTGGAAAGACCACAAATCTAGTAGCAAACCTTAGATTAACCCTGGAGATATAAGACATTTATAAAAGATCGCTCTTAAGTGTTGCCTAATGACCTCAAATCCTAGTGGGTGGGAAAGCAGAAAAAATAAGTGATTTTGTCATTGCAGTCACAAATATTAACAAGTTTTAGTTCATAGAAATGGTCCAATTTAAATAGCTCAAATAAATAACTTTCACTAAAAAATGATTTATTAGTATCACAATCAGTTATGCTCTTTAATCTTTTTTCAGGTAATAGATGCATGTGCGTTTCGTGTCTATGGCCACTGGGTTAAGAAAGGAGAAGGTCAGAACAGAGCTGCTCTCTTTGAGAATATGCCCAAAACTGAACTGAAATATATATATGTCAACAAACTTAGTCGTTAATTTCAACATTTATTTTGAGTAAAAAGTCTTAGAAAGTTTTATGTATACATGTGTTGTAGTGTTGTATTTAATAAAGTAATGCTTTAACTATATGACTATCATTAAGTTTTATTACCTTTTAAATTATCAGTTCTTTCTTTCAATTTATTTCATATGTAATAACATTTTTTGAGCTTGTTATATTAGGGCTGTTTGCAAATTGTACTTTAAATTCTTAGTTGAAAATTTCCATAAGATACTGGCTTTGGAGATTATATTTAATTCACTGCTTTGAAAGTCAATATTTCAAATATATTGCATATCCTCCTAAGAGAATAAAGTTGACCTTAAGGTTTAAAAAAGTGTACAAGTTTAAAATTTACACATTTATTCCCACAACATTCATATAAAAAATTGGATGCAATTGATTTTATTGTGAATAATTAGACTCCTAAATACTAAATATTTGAATGATATTAAGGAAAGTGGTAATACTAGTTTTAAGGATTAAAATACCTCAGCTTCAATAAAAATGAAGACATACTGAGTAATTACCATAGAAATCTTTGCAACTCAGGCGAGTCTGCCCATGTAAATGTTCTAGAGAGAAACAAATATATAGTTAAAGCATTGATTGCAGTGTAGATTAAAAACTCTATAATCAATGGCCACCATGAAGCCTGAGGAATCTGCAGCCTGAGAAATAAATATGGTAGTATAAAATATCTAAATTCAAGTAATTTTTGTGGCACTAAACATAACATAAAACAAAAAATATAGAATGCACAAAATGTTACACTGGTATTTTTTAAAATTTGAAATCCAGCAAATAATCCAAACACATAAAAGGGTATAAGCATATATTTAAAGATAAAATGCCTTTCAAATACTCGTTTCCAAATGTAAAAAGTATAGTGTCGGTTATCAGCCAATAAGTATGGGTGAACATGAGAGTTAAAACCAACTATAAAAACACAAATCAATGAAATTATTGCAAGTGATTTTTTATTGGCTACACACCAGTGTAAAAATGTTGGTGTAAATGTAATTAAATAAGGAAAAGAGAAGCATAATGTAAATAGTGAAAAGTAAAAGAGTTGAGGAAAATTCAACACAGCTTGGTGTGCAGTTTTATCACCAACAACTATACTACCATTCCAAATTACAAAGGTGACAAAACTCAAGCAAACAATAATAAATAAAGAGGATTCACGAAGTATATCAATTATTAAAGTTGAAAAAGAAGAAAATCCACTTTTCCATGACTGTTGTATAGTTAGTAGTAATATCTGAAACAAACAACAAAACAAAAGAGTAAATTGGGTGCAAGCAGAAATAATATGAAATTTAAATGTATTTTTTAAAATAAAAAAAATCCTAAAAGGTTACCTGAAAATATTTGGAACTTCTTAGAGTTGGTGGTGTCACTTTCCTTTTATATGCTATTGCTTTATCTTTTAAAACATTTTCTACTATCTTTAACAAAATAAACCCAACCCAAATAATGTTTGTTTGGCGAACTATTACTGCGATGAAACCTATAAACAAACCACAAATAAATTTAAAACATTTTATTAGATTAAAAATAATAAATATGAATATTTTGTATTATAATATATAATTACTTTAACCTCACTAATTCGCTCATTCTTCCATACAGAGATTAAAGTGGGCTATTTTTAGTAAAAATAAATAAATTGAATTTAACATTGAGATTACCCTTAGGAGACAATCACAGAGAGTAATTGAATTTAAAAAAAAACATTAAAAATAACTTATTCAAAATCAGAATCTTACTATATTCAAAATTGTAAAAAATAAAATGGCATTTTTTTAAAAAATTATTAGTTTGGACAATTTTCAAAAAGTCTATTTGGCTCCAATATTGCAGATGATTTTCCTAAAGCAATATTTTGGCCATCGGAAGAACTTAAAAAAAATAATTGAGTATTATAATCACCTTGTGTTTTTAGGTCAAATATTTGAATTAAAACCTTGTAATATGTATTCATATACCATGAATGATAAAATAACAATCAGAAAGGTTTCACCAAAAATATATAAATAAAGGATTTATTTTTATTTTGCACCCTGTGTCTATTGTGTCTATTATGAGAGAGAACCAATAAAATATTAATAAAAGAACACCTCAAAACAGTTTTCTTTCTAATTTGCACCTTACAGATTTAAATTATTGTTATAAACAACATGGCATTGTGACTATGATTGTTATGAAATATTACAATATCCATGAATGTGAATATAAAGTAAAGTTTACAGATGATTTTTGGTCATCTGTACATGGCTCTGGTCCTGGAACCTCATGAAGCATCTGAAATTAATTAAGCTATTATAATCATAGTATGAAAGAGTCTTTCTCCACTGATTAGTCTGATATAAAATTTAAAAAATCAAACCTTCCTTTTTCCACTTTGTCACCACTACCATAAACAGATACAAAGGTGAATCTTTCAATTAAGTGATATAAGATGACATTTATTTTTTATGACTAGTCAAGGTGACACCGGGGCATTCAAAACATATTCTCTGCTTATGCATTCATTACTTTTTTAGCACCACATCTTACTACTTGTTCAGGTTATATGCATATGTACTAATTATGCTAATGAGTTAGTGATAAGAAATATTGTATTTAGAGGATGCATACCCACATTTGCATGTGCGGGAGGGTGAAAAACCACCTTCAATACAACCAACCGGGATTCAAACCCTGATTTCTCTTTCATCGGCAGTTTAGTCTTAACACAAGTGTGATGCCTTGAAGCATGTGGCCACTGAAGCGGGTTATTCATTATTATTTTTTCTGAAATATTAAAATGGCATTGAGAGAACTTACAAATCAACTGTATTCGTGGTTATCATGCCAATGACTTGACTAGTCCTGATTTAATATTGATATAAATATATGTATATAATCCTTCCAGGAATATAGAAAGCTATTTCATGGATAAGAATCAAATAGCCAGAGCTATTACATTTGTTTTAATGAGTATTTACTTGTATCAATATATAATATTCTAAAAATTGAAAACTGACATAGTTTAGGCTCCAAAACATTGGTTTACAAAGAAGTGTGTTAACAATTTAAAAAATAGTCTAATTAGATTTTTTTTATTATAACACATGTATTTTGTATTCCAGTTTTAACCACTGTTATGGGGTTTCATAATTGCCAATTTTATGTTTTGCAGCCTGAAAATATAAATAGATGGAAAAAAAATCATGACAAACCTTCTAAATATACACTTTGCAATAGTTTATCCCTCTTTACAATTAACAGTTAAAATTTTCCTGGCAAATTAACATAAGCTCTTATAGCAAAGCACCTTCCCAATAACTTAATACTAACACTGTACGAGACACATTATTATTACTATTAGTTTTCTGTCGTACAACAGGTCCATTCCTTTTGTCAGTGAGCTTAGACCATCAATGTAGAGCAAAATTGCAAACACGAGCCTATATATTCTACTTTAGAAATTTAAAAAATGCTATTGTCTTGCGTACAACATGAAATCCCACCTTCACCTGCCGGGAAAAGTTTGAGTGCTATAATAGCATATGTTGTCAAATATCTATGCAGGACTTAAAAATATAAATGCTACACCACAAACTTGGCTACGGCTTTGAAGAAAATGTTCAAAAATAGGTTTTTAATTAACTATCCATAAGAATGTTTTCTTCGTAAAACAAACACGCCATTTTGTCAATCACAATAATCACTCTTTTAAGTGTAAATTTTAAGCCAAATTGTTATAATGTTATAGACAAAATTAAAATGTATTGTTATTTATCATGAAAACTCACAGATTTCCATTTTGGATTCAATTTTTAAGGTCAATTTCAATATAATTAAATATCCTATGAATTGTTTTAAGTTAACTACTCTTAAATTAATTTATATTAGATTAATAAAGATACCTTATTATTGAGATGTAAAATAGCCACCAGATACCCCCATTTATCCATATAATTAAGAGCTATTTAAAAATAAATCATTAATTAATTAACCACTTTAAAAAATCTACACAACTATTTATAATACACACCACTTAACAGATCCCCTTTTTCAACCAAATCAAACAATTAAAAAAATCTAATTAAAAAAACAGTCGGTAAACTATCCATAGCTGAATTTTCCTCTCAAAAACAGGCATACTGCTTTATTTGTCATGTTATTGTCAAACAATTCCCAGATATACATTATATAAGCAAAATCATAGCACTTTTCAAGATTTACTCATTTGTAAATGACCCTTGAATTTTTTTATATCCAAAACAAAGTATACAGGCATATGTGTCATGTCAAACACTCCTAAGATACACATTTGGAACCAAATCAATAGCTTAATTTTAAAGATATTTCAAGTTTTTGAAAAATCAGTCATCAGTGAACTACCCATAAATTAGTTTTAACCCTAAAAATAAATATACAGTGTTAATTGTCGCGACAAACATTCCCAAGATACCCATTTGGAACCAAATTGTTAGGGCTATTTCAAGTTTTTGAAAAATCAATCAGCAGTAAGCTCCCCATAAATGGGTTTTTACCTCAAAAACAAGTATGTTATGTAAAACACTACCACTACCCATTTGGAACCAAATCGTTGGCGCCATTTGTAAATATTTCAAGTTTTTGAAAAACCAGTCATCAGTAAACTACCTTCATCAAATTGTTGCACAAAAATAAATTAAATAGTGCTATTTATCATGTTAAAGAAATCCTAAATATTAATTTTAAACAATAAAGTCAGAGCCATTTCTGAAAAATTTGGAACTAAAAAAAATATTAGTCACTAAACTACCCATAAATGAAGGACGGTGGTAAAAAAAACTTTGTGGTATTGACCTATAGTATATAGATGTCAAGTTTGAACAAAGTCCATCACCGTTTCGGATAGAAAGACAGAAGGAATTGAGAATAAACTTTTTTTTTGAAATTGTATTCACATAAAATGTAAAAATTCATCATAATCTCTAGGTCAATTCTTTTCACGGTCACAATAGTCTACTTTCTCTTGAAATGTCCTTACTGTTTTGAGGTGAATAGAGTAAGTTCTTTGTTTTCGTCATTCTGTATTTTAATATTTTAAGTAGTGTTAACTTAATAGCATGCTGAATTTTATTTACTTTGAGTCATTGGGGTAGATTTATCATGTATACAATACAGTAAGCCTACTGTTCACTTCTATTTGTGTATAGTTTGGAGGACTAATGCAAACTTCAGAGTAAGCTACACAGTATTTTTTAAGCACCGTGTCTCACTACCCGTTCAGGTTATACACAATTTATTTATTCATTCGATAGTCATAATTATGCTGCATACAGTATAGAGATTAGTAAAGAATAGCCTATGTACAAAAAGCACGATTTAAATATATACACTCTCTTCCAAATAAGAGAACTAGATTTAATCCCAGAAGGTATCTACTACTAAGAGATTTCCTCGTAATAATAAAAACCCTGTGCCTACCAATTTTTAGTTCAATTTTAGCGTTAACATTGTATTTATGTTTAGTGGGGAAAGTGCTGTGATTTCTAAAACTTAAATTTATATTTCAATAACAAATATTGTTGGTAACCTCTCACGCTATTTTCATGGTTATTTTTATTTATTTTTTCATTTATACTCTACTATCAAACCCTTCAGCATTTTTATAATAATTATGAACTGTCAATTTCAGAAACCACAGTATTTATCCTGCAAAAAAATAAAATGCTAAAAATAATCTTTTAATCCTGTGGACCCATTTAAAGCAACCCTCAAAAAATCTCTTTCAAGCCAACTCAGTTTGTTATTTGCAAGATGTACTGCGAGTGGTGGTAGAGGAGTAAAAACTGCTGCTTCCTATAGTTGTACTAACCCTAATAATAAGTTAATAAATAAACACCACCTCCACCAGTTTTACCATTATTTTACTGAATCAAAATAATTTAGTAACGGAATTAAGCCAAAAGATTATCTAGGCTACTTTTAGTTAGATGAGGATAAGAACCTACATACTTGACTTTTTAAAACATAGTTTAGTGGAATGAGTTACTAACTAGTGCTAGTAACAGGAAAAAAATATGATTTTATAAGTTACAGTGATGAAAGCGGTACATATAACCTAAACAAGTAGTAAAGGACTGTGAAGGGTAAAAAAAAGTGTGTGGGGGAGGATAGCTTAATGTTCAATAATCAATAAACACCTATAACGGGTTTTTTCTTTTGTTTTTTCAAAGCATATTACAACACTGTTTGCAGTCTATTATTTTTATCATACTTAGTGAACAATAATATAAATGTGATCACAGAATTGTCATCTAACATACAAAATGTTTGATGGATATAAATATATATATTTACTTATATTATTGTGCTTTGAAGCACTTTAGTATCCATATTTGGAAGAAGCTCTTAGCCCAGTTAATTTGAGATGCTTTCTTGACTATATTGAAAACAGTTCCACTAAATCAACATTTGGATTAAAACTTTCATAATTTTAATTGTAAACCTTCATCAAATAATATTTAGCTTAAATGCACACTTTTGAGATAACTACAACACTATAACAACACAATTATTAAGTAAATTAATGGTGAATTACCAGAAGCCGCTGAGAGAAAGTTGCGGCCATACAAATGAAATAGGTACATGAGCAGCACAAGACTTGTTGATATAGTGTCGGTGTAGTAAAGGAACGTAAAGAAGTATAGCAGAGGGAATGTGGCCAAATTGAAAGCAGATAACAGGCCAATTTCCTGAAAAGTAAAAAACTATTAAAATGCAGAAAAATGTACACAAAAGAAACAGGAGTAATTTTAAAATGTTGACATTACTTAAAATTATAATATTGCTACTAATTAATGAACCAATTACTCCAAAAGGGTTAACATTTATATGATTTTCTGAATAAAGTTGTCAGCAGGGTGACGTGAAATCTGAGATCAGCAAAAGAAAAAGTGCATGAGAATGCTAAATCATAATTATCAAATAAAAATGGTGAGTGTAGAAAGGTTGTATATTTTATTTAAAAAAAACAGCATAGTGGAACAGCTTAAGTGAAAAAAGAAATGGTACAGAATTCCGCGCATACTTTCTCGCTCTATTACTTAAAAATAGGAGGGAGGACCCAAAAGAAACCGGACTTTTGCTCAAAAAAATTAATTTATTAAGTTTTTTTACAGAATTCTTTCAGCCTCCCTCAAAGTACTCTCCATTAGATGCAATGCACTTGTCCAGTTTGTTTCCCCACTGTTTGAAGCACCTCTGGAACTCTTTAAATTTGATATCGTCCAGTGCCCTCTGCGAAGCTGTTTTTACAGCCTCCACAATCAAAATGCTTCACTTTTAGATTTTTTTCATTCTCGGGAAAATAAAAAGTCGCACGGGCCTAGGTCTGGCGAATACGGAGGGTGGGGAATGATAGCCCACCCCTGAGAGCCCAAATAGTGGTTCACAGACAAGGCTGTGTGTGCAGGGGCGTTGTCATGATGAAGGAACAAGTCACCTGATCGCCAGAGTTCTGGGCGTTTTCTTAGCACATCCTTCCTTAAACGTCTTAAAACTTCCAAATAAAAGTGCTGATTAACAATCTGACCAGGGGAGACAAATTCCCGGTGCACAATTCCACGAACATCGAAAAAAACAATGATCATCGTCATAACAGTCAACCTCACTTGCCTTGCTTTTTTTTGGTCAGGGGATGTTGGGGGTCTTCCATTGGCTAGACCCTTGCTTGGTTTCGGGGTCATATCCGTAACACCAACTCTCATCACCTGTAATGACCTTGGTCAAAAAGTTTGGATCACTTTCAATCTTGATTTTTTCAAGTCCTGGCTCAAATTCAGATGAATGGTTTTTTGATCCTGTGTGAGCAGGCGAGGAACAAACTTAGCGGCAACGCTTCTCATTTACAAATCCTCAGTGAAAATCCGCTGGCATGAGCTTCAACTCACTGTCCGTTCTGAAATTTCGTCGATTGTGAAACAATGATCCTTGATTTTTTGGCGGATTTTTTCAATGTTTTCATTGTTTCAAGATGATGAAGGGCGCCCAGAATGAGCATGATCTTCATCACTCATCTCGCCATGTATAAAGTGCCCAAACCACTCAAAAACATGTGTGCGGCTCATAGCATCCTTCTTGAAAGCCTGTTGAAGCATTTGGTAAGCTTCCGTTGCCGATTTTTCAAGCAGGAAGAAAAATTTCAAACACTCTCTTTGTTTCTTTAAATCTGCCATAATGATTTCGCAGGCAGCAAACGAGAACAGTTGAGAAAAACAACCCTACAATCAAATGTAACCTTCTACGCAGACGCCGCTTGGGCAACTAATTTGGGAAGGTCTCTTAGTAAACCCACCTAGCGGGAGAACTCTCTACTACCCCTAGGAACGGCCACACGCTTTCAATCCGGTTTCTTTTGAGTCCCCCCATAATATACACTAGCAACCCTAAGCATAAATTGCACTATATTTAAGTAAAACATTTTTTGAGTCCTGGTTTAAAATTTTATTTTCAAATAATTAATGTCCTCATTTGTATGTTTGGACCGAAAAAAAAAATTAATGTTGGGTCCACAAAGGTCAACATTTCGTATTAAAATTTTCGACATTTTACTAGGTGTTGCAAATCTTCATGCCATCTCATCGCTATTACAATCCTCATTTATAAATTTTGATCAATTAAAAATGTAAATATTGACTATTGAGTCCAAAATAGAGATAGATCATTGTTATGGCATTGGAGAATTATTGCATTAAAGCTTAAGTAGTATCTCTTTACAACTAAAGATCACAAAATTGTTTTAATATATTTGCCAATATTTCAGAAACTGTTGGTTTTATAATAAATATATTTCATTTAAAGTTTTTTTATTTTTAATAGTACTACAATTTTGCAATGAAAAGTTACTTAGTATCCCAAATAGTTGCGGAGATACGAAAGTTTCTGCTTCTGTAAGGTACCCTAAAAGTAATTTTTATGGGAAAATTAAAATAGCCTTTTTTTTCATCTTAATCAATGCCTAGATACGAATTTTAATCAAAATCGTGGGCTAATTTTGAGAAAATCGACTTTCTCTTTTCGCTCTTTATTAAACTACTTTTGGTTTTTTAAGTTTAAACAGACACACAGACAGACAGCATGGCAAAGACCACTTTTTAAGGTTCGGGGGGTCATTAGACATTGACATCCATCAACATTTCAGATTAGATTTTTTTTACGGCCACAATATTTTACCCTTTGTGTTTGGACCATTAAAAAATATATATTTTTTCTTATAACTTGAAAGTTATTGATTTTTTAAAAATATGCTTCAAATAAAATATTTGTATTATATTATTTATTATTATTATTATTAGCACCGCGTCTTACTACCCGTTCGGGTTATACGCACTTATGCTAATGTGCAATGGTGGGGTGATTGTGAGATGAAATGAAGGACCTACAGTTTAACGTGTAATCCGAACCACGGTGGAGACCTGGCATTCCCCACATTCTGGTAATCAGATAAATCTTTGCCGGGACCGAGGATTGAACCCCGGACTCCCAGCACAGAAGTCTGACACCTTACCCCTAGACCACCAGGTCACCATTTGTATTATAAATAGACCTACATATTTGTAATGATAAGTAATTTCATATCTCAAATAGTTTTGGATATATTATAAAAAATATAATTTACGCACCAGACCAGAGCCCTTAAAGTCATTTTGCCGAAATATTGAGGGTAGCCATTTTGTTTAGAATATTTATAAATGTTTATAAATGAAATTTAATCAAAATCGTTAGAGCCGATTTTGAGAAAATTGACTTTTTCTTTTTGCCCTTCAGTAAATTACCCTTAATTTTAATGTTAGATATCCAATTCCAAAAACCCCTCGAGGCAACCCTATGAAAACCCTAAATACCAAGTTTTAGCCTGATCAGTAAAATAGTTTAGGCTCTAGTTGGAGGTATATACAGACAGACAAACAGACATTCAAAAACCATATTTTCGGATTAAGGGGGTCATGAAACGTCGAGGTTCATCAAAATCTTGAAATAGATTTTTTTTATGATCACAATACTTTTTATAACTGTAAGATAGCGAGAAAGTAAAAATCACCAGTCATAACATAGTTTTCAAATAATAAAAAAAACCTTGAAATTAACAATTATAAATGAGCCTACATTAACCTAATATCACAGGCCTACCTAGAATTCATAAACCATATCTAACCATTAGTGAATAACATCAACATATGAGTCTATAAATTAACTAAATAAGTGTTCCACTCTCAGAAAAAATAAATGAAACTGCCAAACAAATATAACATGAAATAACTACCACATCATCAAACAAAGAAAATTTTCTTGACATTACAAATTTGTATATAAATGTACACTCTTTTTATCTTTCAGGGTAGGTAGTAGAATTACCTAAACCAATTATACTATGCCCTATCTTGTAAGCTGCACCATAATGTCACCTATCAAGGTAAGCTTGTTACCTTTCAGGGTAAACAAAGAGTACAAGTAAAAGTGAATCAAAGAAATCTCATCGCAGAGAGGAATTTGTATCAAATATATTGGTAAAACGAATCGTGTGAGTCATACAATGACAACTACAACTTCACAAAACAGGCTGTGAAGCTAAAAAGAATTAACATGCTACCAAATTTGACTACCTAAACAAGTATTGTTATTAAGTATTTATATTCAAGGCCTAAGTTAGAATACTATTGGAATCCTACACAATTCGTACTACTTACAACCTCAATTATGTCTTAAAACACTTAGAATTACTTCAATATGAGTCTTTGTTAAGAAAAACATCTAATTATCTTCTATCAAGGAAGACTTCACCGCAAGCCAACAAAGATAGGACCCCTACCTCACCCCCACAGAATAAAAATCAGAGTACAGACATGGAAATAGTCTTTACATCCTCATCTCACTTTTTTTTAAGGTATGGATCAGAAAATCATTATTTCACTTGTGAAGTGTTCTCAGCAAATGGCAAATTTTGAAAAATGGATGCCTCTGGAAGCTATCTGAAGTGGTCCATCCCCAGCCTGGAAAAATTTAATAAATATGATGCCTCAATAAGCTATTTGGAGTGTTTCCTGGATAATTTTTGAGATATGTATACCCCTGAAAGCTATTTAGAATGGTCCTCACCATAAATTTCTAACAGATAAACAAAATTAAATAATTTCCAGTCTTCCCGATTAGTGGCTACACTGTTAATAATGAAATATACACACAGATAGCCTTGCCAATTGATGAATGGACCTCTATCTAAGGTTCATCTGAAACTTTCCTATCAAATCTTTGGATGTGACTATAATATCAAAACCAACACAATAAACTAAAAAAATATTTCACAATCCTTCAAACACAAATATAGAACATAAACAAACCACATTCAAAAGTATTACACAAATATAATAACCATTTAATAGATAAAATCAACTGCAATTGAGTGGAAATCTTTTTTATATTATTTCAAGCTAGTTAAACAACAACAACAATTATGACAAACACGATGCACATATAAATGACATGAATGCATATATATTTATGTAGGTCAAACACGAAACGACTTTGATGTGCACCATTCCAGATAACATTAAAATGTGTTCAATGAATGCTTATTTTAAATATAATATCCTAATTGCTATTAGGAATTAAATAAAAATAAATGTTACAGTGCACCGCACCAACTTTCTCCCTCCTTTGCCTAAAAATATGGATATTTACTCAAAATTTATAAGATATGTGAAACAAAATAATATACATTGTTACATAAACATATTGAGGGAAACGTAACATCTTTATTCACCAAAGAGAATAAAAAATCAATTTACCATAACTTAATTTAATAATTTATGAAAATATTTTTCAAATAAAGGTATTTTATTTTAAATAGTAATACAACTTTGCAATAATAAGTTGTTTCATATCTCAAACAATTGCGGAGATTTTATCAAAATTAAAAATGTCTACTTACATAAAGTACCCTCAAAGTCGTTTTCACAGGAAAGTGAGAATCTGTTTTGTTTTTAATCCTAAACAGTGTCTAAATACGAAATTTAGTCAAAATTGTTATAGCCTATTTTGAGAAAATAGATTTTTACTTTTGCCCTTCAGTAAACTACACTTAGTTTTAGGGTTGTATAGTTAATTCCAAAAACCCCTCTGAAGAACTTTATGAAAACCCTAGATACGTACCAGGTTTTAGCCTGATCGGTAAAATGGTTTCGACTCTAATCCCAGTAACATACACCATTGGAAAACATACTTTATGGGTTCAGGAGGCCATGAAACATTGACATCATGACATACTACAATTAACCAGTTGCCTCATTTGTTGTTTTAAATATCTCTATTACAATTTATCTATACATAATGTTAAGTTAATATCTACAAACAAAACTATTTTGACAATCACCTTTTTGCCAGGATGCAACTTTTGTTGTATTCCATAGAGAACATAAAAGTTTATAAAACATCCAACTAAATTAGTAAAGCGTAGAAAGTAAACATTACACAAATCTTTGCCAAGTACAGCTGTTAGGGGTGTGAGTGCTCCCACTGACAATAAGTACAGGCCAGGAAGAGTAGTGATCTTTGGATCCCACTAAAACATAGAAAAAATATCAATAAAAAAAATTATAGGCTGTGTGCAAGAATGAAGATGATTGTTATTTGAGTGCTAGTGTGGTTAAGGTCTAGCGCTTGTTTACCACTAATGCTTCGCTAATCCTCAAATGGCCAAATTAAACCCCTCAAAACCCAATAAATTTCTACCCCCTCAAAAAGTAATACCCAATGGTTTTTTTTAAATGGACTTTTACTGGTTTAATATTTATCTTTGATGCTCACAATTTATTGCACTGATTACCATAACATAATCACGTTTTTGATACAGATCATTTAACTCTAACCATGTGCAGGCCTCATAGCATAATTTGGGTGTCGAAAAGTAGGACATTTTGATGAAAAAATAGGAACAATAGGATTGCCATTTTTATAAAAAAGTAGGACATGTTAAAAACGCTATATTCGTATCATAGTGTCAAAATAAATAATTAAGAGCAATGTTTTTGTTATTGGGCCTGTAGCAAAAATAGAAAAAGTATTTTATAAAAGAAGAAAGGAGGAATGCTCAACCATCATCAACCTCTTGCAATCCTATTTTTATCCCCCTCACTCCCTTTTAATTAATTTTCACTTTAGTACTGTTATTTATCTTACTTCGCCATTTCATTACGAATACAAATTGGGAAATAATGGTAGTGTAACAAAATAGTAATAATAATGATAACTATTACAATAATGATGTTCATTATCATCAAAAGATGATATAGTATAATGTCTTCCACCTAAAATTAAAATATATTTAAAAAATAATCTGTGAAACATGATAAACAAAATTGTTTACCCGGTCAGATTAAGTTATATGATAAAAACACAGTCAGTTGTTTTTGGGTTTCTTTGATTCGTATTGACGTGCACAAAAGTAGTCCAACATTGTTGTCTTCCTCTCTTGAATTTGCTTTGTTTGTTTCTTATTTTCTTAAACGCAGAGTCACTTTCTTTCATTTTTTTGCCCAGAGCTTCTAGCACAGTTTGAGCTATTTGCACACCTTTCTGATTATTGATTTTCATTGCATTATTAATCCTTTCATTCGCTTCTACCACTATTCACTTGTAAGATTGAACTTCTTCTTTAGCCTCTAATTATTGCTTTTCTAACAGATTCTCTTTTTGTATTGCCTCTTTAGCTTCCTGCAATTTCTTTTCCAAAACTTTCTTATTTGCTTGAAACTCTTCGCTTTGGTTTTTTATTTTCTCTTTATCTTTTTGCTCTTGTTTCTTCTGTTCAGCATCAATTCTCTTCTCTTCTTCGAGCCTAGCCAAGTACAACTTATGGGCCCCATGTCCTTTCTTGATGAAATTATTCGTTAATGATACTGTGTTGCACTGATAGTTGTAATATTTAAGACCATCTTTGGTAGACTGCATGCCTCAGAGAGACAGGTCCTGTTGTCAGTAAGATAGTTTGATGTTTGCAAGAACCCTCGTTCAACATCAGCATTTCCATGGGGTAACACAAGTATAGCTTTAACATGCCTTTTAATCTAGCCTATTCTAGTTGGAAATATTTAATTATAACACTACCTCCAAAAACAATTTTATCCATTTAATTTCAATGACACTGTACAAGCTTTCAGGCATACAATTCAAATTTATTCAAACAGCATGACACATTATGATAAGAAATTTTGTTTTGCTAACTTACCAACAAAAAAGAAGATCCACACATCAACATCTACAAACTTTCTTCTGAAGGTCAAAAAGTAAGAAAAGTAGGATGCTAATGAGCCCTGCATGTGTGGTAATTTGCTTAGTGTTAGATGATATTCAAGAAATATTTCAATACGCTAGATTATATATTCAGCCATCAAATATTGAAATGTTGATTATGCTAGTTCAGCATCCCCTACTTCAATTCAAGATTTGCATATTTGTTATATTTTCTTTTTTAAATTTATGACAAAATAATAACTAAAAATTAAAATATTTTTTTATTTATATAATGGTACATTTGAATTTTAAAACCAAGAGTAGCTGTGCATTTGTTTGGTTTATTCATTATTGCAGTTTTTTTAGGCAAGTAAATAATATATTTATAATGTTATTAGAACATGTCTTGATACCTCCTGAGAGAAGCCAAGCCAGTAGTTTGCTTAATGTAGCTTAAAGCCTTGTCTGCATGAGTTAGTGGCCAAATAAACAGGTGGTGCACAAATCAAAATATTCTAAATTATGATACAAACACTTTATACACAGTATATAACATATCATTTTACTTACACTAACATTTTATATCAGTAAATATTGTACTCTTATACTTTGCAACTTAAGAGCACACACAAATAATTAAATAGGTACCTTAAAGTAAAACTAGCACGCTTCTTTTAGCACTGCATCTTGCTACCCGTTTGGGTTATACACCTATGTACTAATTACTCTTATGTGTTAGGGATGAGGCAAGTTATATTTAGAGGAAGTGTGCCCACATTTTAGTGGAGGGAGAGTGTAAAACCATTTCATAAAAACTACCCTCAGTACACCTGACCGAGATTTGAACCTCGATATCCCCGGCATCGGCATAGTCTACTGTGAGAGTAGCGTGTTAAACCACGCGGCCACTGAAGTGGGTAGTACAATATTAATCGACAGACACAAAAAATTATTGCAAGATAATAACTTAAAAGCTTAAAAAAGTCTTGAACTACTTTAAATAAAATCACTAGGCCTACTCTTCTTTTTTTTAGATCTAGCAAACTTCTCGATTATTTTAAAGATGAGGTCTGAAATTATTAAGAAAAATATTTTGCGCATAATTTCCCTAAGTCAGGTGTATTGAAGGTGGTTTTTACAAAATGGTTTTCCAGTCTCGTTCCACACAAATTTGGGTACACTTCCTATAAATATAACCTTCCTAATCCCTATAACCACTAACATAATTAGTATATAAGTGTAGCCTACCGGTATAACCTGAACGGGTAGTAAGACGCAGTGTTAAATAAATCCAATTATTTATGAAGTGTTTTTATCTAAATAAAATAGTATGTGATATTACTTTGTATGAAATTATAAATGGAGCACTTGCACTCAATGAAAAGTCGCCACTGAGCTAACCTGTATTTGTAAGATTTTTCACTTTCATCCCATAATGAATAAATAGAATTGTAAAAAAAAAAATCTTTAGCGATTCAATAAATGTCAACCCTATAAAAAAAAGATAAATATAGAAAAACTCAGAATATTTAAGTTTTTTAAACATCTAATCTAAGGCTGCGGTCACTTTGGATGCAAGCTTGCGCAAGTAAACTGTATGTGCGAGCGTGCGCAAGCTTGCACGAAGAAACAAAATTCGAGTGAATTCATCTAAACCCATGGTGGCACGCCCGAGCTGGTCACACTGAGTGCGAACTGGATGCGCAAGCTTGTGCACGCGCAACTGCGAATCAAATAAATTTGTTTCTTCATGCATGCTTGCTGTATTGACGTGAGCGTTATTTTATTTCCCTTGTGTTTTCAAGGGTGATAGTTTTGTCCTTGTGTGTTTGTGTTTACGACGGAAACGGAAATGGATATGCTAATAGCATGCGTTGAAGCAAGAAGGACCATCTGGGATGCCTCTTATAAGAACCATAGCAACAGAGACATTATAAAGAAACTGTGGGCGGAGATAGGAACCATATTGGATATTCCAAATAAGTAATGATATATTTGAAAAACAGTGAAAAACTTTATTTCAACTTAATTATTATTGTTTTAACTATCACAAAAATCACAAAATAATATAATTACCTACTGAATAGTTATTCTTCATTATTAGTAAGTAGTTAGCCTAAGAAAATTTGAACAATGTTTGGGTTATTTGGTATTGAAGTAGTAGTCTCGAAGGAGCTGTGTTTGGTTTTGTGCAACATAACTATCCACTTCTGCACTGCCTTCTCTATCAACAATGTTATGCAACAAACACACACATTACATAATCGTGTCTACATTATCCAGCATACACTGAATTTCAGTTTTTAGAACTCGCTATATGCTCCATCATCATCTCTATTCTTAAAATAATCGTTAACCCATTCTTCCCTAAATGGCTCTTCATCCATCATTAAAAATTTCAACATACCATTTTCACACACAAATTCTTCTTCATCCGATGACTCCATCTTGACAGCTCGCTGGAGTGATTACTTGCACCTAGTTGCAACCAATGTGACCATTTTGTACACGCAAAAACTTCTTGCGCACGCTTGCGCAACCTAATACTTGCGCAAGCGTGCATCCAAAGTGACCGCAGCCTAAAGATCTGTAAAGGGTGACTATACAGTAACAAATTAATCAACCTATAAACAAATCACTGTCCTTATTCTTAGGCAGGTTTTGTTTTTATAATTAAAGTATATGAATTGACTTTCACAAGGACTAGCGCTAGTTAAATGTATAAATAACCTATAACGTTTAAACAATAAGCTAATCAAAATGAAAGCACCAATGAACTAGGCCTAAGTTAAATTCCATCATTGTGTCATATTTTAATTAGTCTTCTAGTTTTAAAATTACAAAACATTTTAGTGGCCGAAATAAAAGTATCCATTACTGTATTTTACTTAATAAGAAATAATCTAATAAGTAGAATAATGGAAATCTTGATTGTTGTAGAAGGTAATTTGGTTGAACAAAATAATCTTAACTTACTAGGCCAATACCTACACATTATCACTGGTTGGCAAAGTATTACATAATTAGGTCTAAAAATATGGCATGCAAAACAAGTGAAATGGATTAAGAATAGCTTAGGAGACCAAGTTATGTGGACCAGGGTAAAGGCCACGCTGAAAGCTGGGATGGATTCCTCAGAAGATGAACACTCAAACTTTTTTTATTTGTATGGTCAGAATTGCTGGGTCACAATGAAAATGTGAAAAGATATATATTTGAACAACAGAAATCAACAATTTAAAATATATTTTGGATCAAAGATTTGAATTTAATGGTCAAAATCCTAATAATTTTAACATTATTTTCATACCCAATATTGGTAGCCAGCATGAGAACAATTTGTGAAATTAAGTCGTGAGTTTACCTGCAGTTGAATTTATGAGGAATTTTTTATGTGGCATTGTGGGCACCAAAAGGTAAGCATTCCAGCAAAAAAAAAAAGTTCTTGTTCCTTAAAAAGTGAGGCCAATTTTTGTTTCTCTTTCTGGGACTAATAACAAATAATATAATCAATAATGCTTGACATTCAATTTTTAAACTTCTGCAGGTTGTGAATCCAAATTTGTCTCCAAGCAATCCCTTGATATCCTTCCATTATTCAAATCTTAGTCCTTTTACCCATATTTACTTTTTCCACCACATTTTACTATTCATCTTGAGCTATCCTTATTTAGCCACACAATTGGCATAGGAATGAGGAGATAATAAATTAGGGAGACTTTACCTGATTTTGAATAGCAGGAGAGTAAGAAACCAATTAGAAAAAACACCCTCAGTACACCCCGGCAGTGGGATCTGAACCCCAAACTCCCAGTCACAGGAAAACTAGTCTCAACAAGCCCGACATTTAAGGGCAGTACCTACAAAACACTAAGCTAATATTTGCTCTGCTAATTGTTTAGAAAAGCATACCATATATTTAAATGTGTTGGTTCACACAGAAAAGTAAGCTATGCCTTTCTACACTGTGCTATGTTTTTTCTGATTGCTGGCTGGGCAATTCTTACATCTCTCATCTTGAGTCTCCTTATGCTGTGCATGTGCATAACGCAGCTTTGGATCCGTGTTGAACAGACACAGTGCTGGTTTGGCGAAAATAACCAAAGAAGTGTTGAAGTTTTGTTTTCAGTTTTTTTCATGTGTATTTAAGTAATATTCTACTTAGATTTTAAATTCAATAAATGTTTTATATTAAAATGGAAGCGTTTGATTGAACAAGTCAAACCTCCCCCTCCTAAATGTTCTTTATCTTCTAAAACAGCTGCTAACAGCAGCAGCTCCTCTTCCTCAGTACTATCATCTGGGCTCAAACAAGAAATTTTGGAGAATACTATAACTTAAATTCACAGGAGCAGACCAGAAAGAAACAACACTGAATTCAGGAGGGAAAAGAGGGACTATTACTTAGCTTTGCACACAGTGTGAAACCAAACTGACCAAGTCTGATAGCACAGCACAGCACAGCATAGTGTTCTGTGTGGACCGGCCTTAAGTCCATATTCCCATTATAATAGGCCTAATTATAGTCACTTCATCACTTAAAAGAGTATATATAATGCTAAGCTGTAAGTACCTGTATCTGAATAGTCTAGATAGAATCCTTATGTTATTGCCTTGATAAATATAGGGCCTACACTTGCTTAACACTTTTGATTGAAGATTGCATCAGATTATTTGAACGGAAACAATTCTTGGGCCTGCAATTCTACCAGTTCCCATCTATAAAACTATGTCTAACGCAATTTATGGTATGCCTAACAAAAGTGATTAAGTACTATCAAACTAAAACACACACCATTTTAATGTAAGTTATCAATTTGATTAGCCTGATTAATCTTTATTTGTTTTTATGTGTTAGGGTATATTTAAATAAAGTGTAGCTGTGGTGATTTTTATGTTAACTTATGTACAAGATGGTAAAAAATGTTAATTTCTGTGCTTTAGTGGAGTTAACAAAATAATAATAAAACATTTTCCAGTCAATAACTGCACAAAGGCTGCATGATGATGTGGCAATAACATATTGCTTCAGTCCTTCAATACAAGGACGTGCAAGAGGTACTTTGGCATCCTTTGTGACAATTCGGACAGAACTACACATCTCTTTGTCCTTACCAATGTAACTCAAAAGAGTAGAATTACAAAGAGAGGCTACAAATTTTCGTGAAATGTAAGATAGCGGGAAGCATAGAGTTCTATGATATAGCGATGAAAAAAACGAATTACTGTATTAAAAAGTTGCCAATTAAATACCGACACCAAGGCCATTGATGTGGCAACAATATAGGCCTATTGGTTCTGTACTTAATTCACAGAGTCTGGAGGGATGCCTCGGTATCTTTGGTGAAAATTCGGACGGATCTCCAATTTAGGTCCTCGCTGGTTTAACCGTCAAGGGTACATCGCAAGACGACGCATAAGTGGAGAACACAGATACTGATATAGCCTCTAAAATAACTGTGACGCCAAGGCTGGCTATGACTCTCCTATCCTTTCTCCCACTTCAAAGAATTTACCAAAGTTTTAATGCATCCATTCATTACCTGACCAAACAACCATTTGCAATACTTCTGTGCCTGTGGTATATGAAATATTTCATCCAAATAAGGATTTGGTTGGGTTTTATACACTGTATCAAATATAAAATATGTTATGCCGGCAAACAATGAAACTACTATTATAGTAATAGTAATAGATAGCGTAGAACTTTTAAGTACACTTTGCTCGTTTTTGCACATCTCAACCGGTTAATATGCTTAACATTAAATTTTAAATTAGGTTATGTTGACAAGTTTCAAAGAGACTTAAATGGAGAGTAACGTCTATTTGGAAAGGTGAATGGTGAATCACAGCGCTATCTAATATTCAGGTTTAATACTAAGTCTAGTAATAGGATACACAGGAAATTAAATTGACTAAATATACTAGTAGCATTAAATTAAGGCGTATATGTATCAATATATAAATTTTTACATAGCTTGGTACAAAATAAATATATTTTACTAAACAATTTGCAAAAGAAACATAACGACACTTTTAGCGTAAGCACAAGTTAAATTCAAAATTCAGGAAAAAATAATAATTGTGTAGGTATAGTAAGTCTTCCATTCAATTACCTGACATATTTTAACTGGTTATTTTGAAGCATTTTCATAAAATTATCTTACTAAATGTTATGAATGTGAGGAAATGTGTTGTCGAGTGATTGGCTACACTGGGATATACACGCCAGTGTGAAGGACAGTGGGTGTGGACGTAAAATTGTATCAGTCATGAAAGTGAACAAGTCTTTTCAGTACGTAGTGTAAACTGAAACTATAGCAAGTTATCACGTTGTAGTATGTGCTAAGTAGCCTCCAGGATTGTCTAGAATATAACAGTGGTGACGAGGTGTAAAAAGAGAATCCGCGTACATTTTGTTTTTCGTCTGGATATTTTCCTGACGAACGAAATTCTCCTTAATGGCGGATAGGGAAGAAGGGGCTTCTGTTCGCGTTACTGAATCAATTCCCAAGTTTAATATTGAACCTTTTGATCCGTCTAAGTCCAACTGGAAAGTTTACTTAAAAAGATTAAAAAATAAGCTTAGAATTTACAATGTACAGGAAGACAAGCAGACTTTATATTTATTATATGCCATTGGTGAACATGCGTACGAAAGGTTATGTGATCTGTGTGAGCCAACTGAACCAGAGTCTAAAACATTGGAACAACTTGCAAATATTTTGACTACATTTTTTCAGCCAGAACCGAATGCACTGGCAGAAAGGATTAAGTTTCAAAGCAGGGTGCCAAATTAAACTAGAATTACCAGCTGATTTCGCAGCTGAATTAAAAAAACTTACGCGTTATTGTAAATTTCCAAATGATTGGTTCGATGACGCCCTTTGTACTCAATTTGTGCACGGATTGTGTTCTCAAGATCTGAAATTGAAACTAATGGAACTTCCCACAGTTAATTTTGGGTCTGCTGTTGAGTATGCTAGTTCTTACTCTAGTTTACGTCTTTCGGTCCCACAAGATGATATTTGTACCACAAATGTCAATGTAGTTCAAAAGAAAGTTCAGAAACAAAGATTATATAAATCCAATAAAGGAAAGATACGTTGCATACATTGTAACTTTACAAACCACGATTCTAGTAACTGTTGGTATCGAAACGCTTCTTGCCGTATTTGCGGGGTCAAAGGCCATATAAGTCCTGCATGTGAGAAAAAGGCTAGCGGTGACACAAGACGTACTTATCCAGATAAAAAATTGAGTTACTCTAAAAGAAATAGGGCTTTATACCAGGTATGCTCAGAGGATCAAACATCTGATGGAGAAAGTATCAATTTAAATGAAACTTCTGGCGTGTTTTCTGATATTTTTCATATTCAAAATTCAGTGAAGCCTAATAAAATCATGGTACAGCTAACAGTAGATGGGGTAAATATGCCGTTCCAAGTTGATACAGGGGCACATGTAACATTAATCAATGAAGCTATCTTTAGGAGCAAGTTTCCAAATAAAGAAATTTTACCCACTACAGTAAAATTGCGTACCTATACCGGTGCACACATACCATTGTTAGGTAAAGCTAATGTCTTAGTTAATGGAAACAAATTGGATTTATACTTGGCAGAGGGGGATTTCGCCACCATAGTAGGTCTTGAGTGGTTACGAACCCTTAAGTTAAATTGGACAGAACTTTTAGGAACTGTAAACGCGATCAATAAACTTTCAAGAACTCCCAACAAAAATGAAAATCTACAGGATATTTTAGTAAAATTTGAAAATGTTTTAAGAAAAGGAGTAGGTAAAGTCAAAGGAGTGGTGGCTCAGATCCGACTTAAACCCGACTCTGTTCCAGTGTACAGGAGACATCGTAATGTGGCCTACTCTCTTGTTCCTAAGATGGAAGCAGAATTGGATCGCTTGGAAGAAGAAGGTATTTTATCCAAAGTTACCCATGCGGACTACGCTACGCCAGTGGTTCCTGTAATGAAGAGTGATGGTACAATCAGGATTTGCGGTGATTTTAAGACAACCATCAACCCTCAACTCATCATTGAGGACTACCCCATTCCGAATATTGAAGGTATTCTTGCAAATATAAGAAATTGTTCATTTTATTCAAAACTTGATATTAGCCAGGCTTTCAATCATATTGAAGTTAAGGAGTCTGATCGCAAGTACTTAACAATTAACACTATAAAGGGGCTCTATCAGTATAATAGACTTCCATTTGGCATTACTACTGCTCCCGCCATATGGCAGAGAACAATTGAGGGGATTCTGAAAGATATTAAAGGAGTTCAAGTTTTTTATGATGATATCTGTGTTAGCTCCGAAACCGAAGCTCAACATTATCAGTTGCTCGAATCGGTGTTTCAGAGGCTGGAAGATTATAACATCAGGGTTAATGTGGACAAGTGTACCTTCTTAAAACCCTCCATTAAGTACTGTGGATTTATCATAAGCAAGGAGGGTATCCACAAATGTCCTGAAAAGGTGGAAGCAATTTTGAAAATAAAGCCACCAACTTCAGTAACAGAATTAAAATCGTTTTTGGGGGCAGTCAATTTCTATGGTAAATTTGTACCAGACCTCAGTACTTTAGCCCATCCCCTTTACAATCTTTTAAAATCAGGAGTGGATTTTAATTTCAATGAAGCATGTGTCAAATCTTTTGAACAAATTAAGGAAACAATAGCATCTGACAGGGTACTTACCCACTTCGACCCGAAGAAAAAAATTGTCCTCTCTACTGATGCCAGCCCTTACGGTTTAGGGGCAATATTGTCCCATCGCATGAGTGATGGCACTGAAAGGCCAATCGCATTTGCTAGTCGGACCTTGAGCCTGGGGGAGCAAAAGTGGAGTCAAGTAGAAAAAGAAGCATGTGCCATTATATTTGGCGTAAAAAAGTTTTTTGCCTATCTTTTTGGCCATCGGTTCATCTTAATAACGGACCATCGTTCGTTACTATCCATCTTCGGATCATCCAAGGGTCTTCCGGTTCTGTCTGCTCCAAGACTCCAGAGGTATGCTATATTTCTTCAAGCATTCAATTATGACATTCAATATCGTCCCGGTGCGGAGCATGGGAATGCAGACTGTTTGTCACGTCTACCTTTGAGAAGCCAAGCAGAGGAATTTGACAGGGATTTAGAAGTTTTTAGTTTAGGCCAAATCAATATACTACCAGTCACCGCAAAGGAAATAATTAGAAGCTTGAATAAGGAAAAAGAAACTGCGGAACTCATCCAAGCACTAAAATCGGGGGTTACCTTAAAACGCATGAATAGTTGGGGACATCCACAGCACGAATATTCCTTGTTCCATGATTGTCTTTTCTGGGGCCAGCGGGTGTACATACCCACATGCCTAAGATCCAGAGTATTAGATGAACTACACGAGGGACACATGGGATTGGTTAAGAGCAAAGCATTGGCACGAAGTTATGTGTGGTGGCCTAAAATTGATTCAGATATTGAGAAAATGATTTCAAACTGTTTTTCTTGCCAACAGATGAAAAACAACCCAGCCAAGATATCCTACCACAAGTGGCAATGCCCCTCATCACCCATGGAAAGGCTCCATATAGATTATGCAGGCCCTCTCAAAGGCATGTATTTTCTTATTATTGTGGATGCTTTCAGCAGGTGGGTTGATGTTCACCCTGTAAAAAATATAACTTCTACAACAACAATTAAACTGCTGAACAATTTTTTTACAAACTTTGGTCTCCCTCACGTCATCGTTTCAGATAACGGCCCTCAATTTACTAGCTCAGAATTCTCAAACTTTTGTTCCGAATTAGGAATCAAACAAAAATTGATTGCACCATATCATCCGGCTTCCAATGGTTTAGCGGAAAGGGGAGTGCAGACTTTTAAAGCCTCTCTTAAAGCAGCCATACTGAGTGGAAGCAATATTAGTAATGCTATAACTCAATTCCTGATAGCCTATAGGAGGACCCCCCACTCCATCACTGGAGTATCTCCTGCATCTCTCTTTTTGGGACGTACGCTAAGGAGACGTATAGATTTAGTAAAGCCTTTAGGTCCCCTAGCCCTTCAGCGGTGTTCCGAGGATCCGGTGGATGTTCCAAGAATTTTCGAGGAAGGATCAAACGTCGCTTTCCGTTTCTACAGAAACCCTGGAAAAAAGTGGCTTTTGGGAATTGTCAAAGAAAATAAAAGGGCGATTTACATTATTTAATAAAACAAGGGGATAGCACCTATTTCCGCCATGTGGATCAGATGAGGCCAGTGGGGGAGGAACCCGGTAGACAAGATATGAGCACAAATAGTAGCCATACTCCAAGCTCAAATCCGAGACCGTCTAGGAGGTCAATAGCAGTCGAGCCATCTGAACCCCCATTGCTATCAGCGCCGTCCACTTCGCCCAGGAGTCAGTTTGAGTTACCCACTCAAAAGAAGAAAGCCAGCCCTCCTCATGAAAGAATCTCACCCAGGAGTAAGCCTTTGGACCTACCCCAGGAAATGAGGCAGCTCATCAACGAAGAGTCAGCCTCAAGATGTACGCCAGTTCGATTCACCTCTACTAGGAGTGGCCGTGTAATTAAGCAACCTGCAAGGCTCGACCTCTGAAGAGAAGAAATTTTGTGAACGTGTTTTTTTTCCCCCTCAACGAATTCAATTCAAGTAATGTCAAGTGTCAGGTGGTGATGGGGGGTGTTCAGACTAAGGAGGGAGGAGTATTATGAATGTGAGGAAATGTGTTGTCGAGTGATTGGCTACACTGGGATATACACGCCAGTGTGAAGGACAGTGGGTGTGGACATAAAATTGTATCAGTCATGAAAGTGAAAAAGTCTTTTCAGTACGTAGTGTAAACTGAAACTATAGGAAGTTATCACGTTGTAGTATGTGCTAAGTAGCCTCCAGGATTGTCTAGAATATAACACAAAACAAATGCGTTTAAATTGTAAAATTATTTAATATCCAAAACATATGCGAATAGTGTGCTTGACTTTTCCACTATCACTAATTTAATAATGATTTTAGAAGTGACGGTTGAGGAGAAGTTTTAGGTTTAAGTAAAACTATTGACATACGAGTATTATTATTTTTATATATATTGAATACTAGATGGCATGAAATAAAGAAGACAATCCTAGAAGCTTAAGGAGGAGGCAGAGGACAGGGCGCATGGTTATTTTAGGCTCACTGACCAAAGTAATGCACATTTCTAATAATAAATATTATCTATGATTCAAATTTGCAACAAAATTGATCAAACGAATTTTCTTTTAAGGCAAGGGCGTGAACATTTTCTCTATAAAAATATATTATATGGTTTTGTACACTTAAATATTTAGATGAGTAGTTATCTTTTTTAGAAATAAAAATCACTAAAATAATATACTGTATGACATATAATTTAGTTTTCATGTACCAAACTGCACTGCAAATAAACAACCAAAAAATATCCTACTTTTATTCCATGGGCCAGAACACTTTTTTTTAATTATTATTTGTAATTTTAACAGTCTCTTTTGCTAATAAATTAAAGTAGAGAAATTTATCATGATTTTTGAAGGTCCTTTTGAGTTCCAATCCTTTAAAACTGAGAAACCTTTATAATAAAATAATGTTATCCAACTGAATTGATTGCAAAACTGAATAGCAGTGGTGAGGTGCACTAATATTCAGTATGACCACCATTAACAGTTTAAAATGAGAATAATTGTTTAAAAAAACACAATCGTGTCACACAATGACAATATACCACGTTAAATTATTGGTATGGTTTCAATAAACGGATGATAACTAAATGTCGTATGGGTATCGAGCATAACTCTAAACTGTGTACGCATATAAAACGCCATAGAGCTATGACACATGATATAGATCAATGACTGCCAAAATTATCATGCATCACTCTGGTCAGAGAACAATAATCTGATGCTATATAAATACGATGCACCATTCGTATTAATAGGCTATTCATTGAGTAATCATGATTTATTTAAAAACTAATGAACGCTGATTAAAGGTCGAATGATACTTAATCCGATCAATGAACTAAGATAAGATTTTGTGCAAGTATAATGCATAGTGGCAATCGATGAATGTTTGAGTCCTATCACTGATCAAATTAGTGTTAATCATATGTGATGTAAATATCATAAATGATTATGGTCAATGAACAGAGATCATACATTGAGCAAGTAAATATGTTTATTATGTTGGAAAACAAAGCACGATTTTTAGTGGCATACAAAGATCATGACATTAACAAGTTTGATGTCTTTATCTTTTCCGATTAGTACCTACATGGTCTAAGTTATAGATATGCCATCATGACGTTTGAGCATAATATTTACAGGTATAGAAGGAATGGTAAGCTGGTTGAACATTGACTCAGGCACCTCGATTCCAGGCTTAGTCGTATTGTCCAATTAGGATTAATGATGCCCGTACCAAGGCCAGGAAGATATGTATTGTATCAGGAGTGTAGTATTGAAACGTGTGGATACTCTGAGAAGGTTCTGGGTATATAGGGTTAGAATAGGCATGATAAGTTTGTGGATATCAGGAAGATCATGATGGTAAAGCCTACAAATTGCTAAATGTCTTAAGACTATACATGGTAAAGTTTAAAGAGTCTTCCACTTGCACCGGCGTTCTATTACATTAGGGGTGCACGAACATACAAATACAGAAGTAAAAAAGAAAAAAGGATGTAAATAGAAGTAGTGAAATTTAATGAAACAACATGATACATGACAAGTATTTTGCACGTAATCTCAATAAGAACAGTCTATACAAACTAAGTAAGATTTTAGGTAACATTGCCTAAGTCTGGGCCAACAAGGGGCGTGAGGCGCCAGAAGGACTAACTCAGACAATAGAGTTACATTACTGGCCCCTCAATCACAAGGCATGTTGGCCACGCACGTTTAGTTATGACTTACATAGGGCAAGTTCAAGTCCCGTTACATACGAGGGCCTAGAATACAGACCAAACCCCTTACAAGAGGCTCAACCAATTTACATAGGTATATTTAAACCTACGGGCCATGCCCGGTCGGGAACACGTCCCACAGTTTGATCACCTGAAGGGCGGTCAATATCACAACTCATACAAAAGTAACAAATGACAGCTCCAGCCGCGCCAGAGGGGCAGAGACGGCTCCTACGCTGTATACTCCAAAAGGGAGTAATACTGCTTAGCAACATAGATAAAACCGCGGGCCAATCCTGAGAAGCATGAGCGGCCCACAGTTTACCCACTCAACACAAGTGCGTGGAATGGCAATCGTACCTAACTAGGTATAGATCCCAGGCCTCCATATAACATGAACTATCTCTTTCCCTGGCAAGCTACCGTTGAGCTACG
>CABFOW010001199.1:33473-88559 GCA_902141385.1 Timema californicum | reverse complement strand
AGTTCGTTGTCCGGCGCGGAGCTCTTGCCTGAGGTCACGCCCAGCCAGTTCCCTCGATGTTGTTGTTTTCAGCGGGGCATCAGACTCGACGGAAGAGTTGGTGAAGTAGGTATGTAAACAAACACACGAATGTTATGGGCGTAGCATTCAACACTATTATTTCATTTGTTAACTCTTGACGACTTGTTTGTAACACAAAAATATTCGTGTTTTACTTTTGAACGGGGCTAAGCCAGATTAGCCCGTTACACACTCAACTGCAAAAGCTTACGATAGCATGTAGAGATATAACTTATCAGCCGTTGAGTAATGGAGAATGATCAACGCAGATGCTTTAGTCTTGTGTAGATATTTTCTCTATTTTCTTATCTGACAATGGCACGTCGAAATTAAAACTCTAATCATTTAATCATCATTTATACAGGCATAATATCTTATTAATGGCACCAAATTGAAATCAATCAAGGTATGACTCTTCCCATGAATGTGTGTAATGTGGTTTCTTCATTTCATCATTTATTCTAATTGTAACAGCTATTTTGGGTCTCCTTCAATCGCTTAGACCAGTGGTATTCAACATTTTTTGTTCAAGTACCCCCTTTTATAATTTTTCTACAACTGTGTACCCCCAAAGTTGTTGTTGCATAATGAAAATTATATATATTCTATCATCTACGTCTAAAATAAATAATTGGCACTCTCAGATTGTATGTTCTTACATACAGGTCTCTTGTGGCTAACGCTAAATCGGGCCCTGATTATTCAGTATTTATCATCAAATAATAAATTTATGTTTTAAAATTTACGTACTCTCTATGATGTATTCGCGAACCCCCGGGAGTACTCGTACTCAAGTTTCAATACCACTGTTTTAGATCACTATTATTTCCATAATCATGTCTGTCAAGGAGGGGGTCGCACATGAACTTCACCGCCCTGCACGACGTTATTTTTTTAAGAGACATGTTAGATTACATGGACTGAATGAACATCTCCAAGCTCATCTGGTTGAGATGCTAACATACTTTAAATCTAACTAAGGATACACGTACCGCTTTACAGTTATCGATATTTATTATAAACGTGCCTTGACTATTCCTGTAAAGGTTAAAACAGAAAAGAATGTTTACCGCAATAATTGTGCACGTTCTTTGACAGGCGACAGACATCACATAGCTAGCTATCCAACAGTTCATGATATTCAGACAGATAATGGCTTATAGTGTTGTAATTTTGAGTTCAAAGTTCTCACGAACATGAAGAGTAGGTATTAATCATTATTCTATGTACAGTTATGGCAAGGATAATGTTGTAGAACGATTAATTTGCACTTTGGAGAATATGATGTGGATAAGATTCATCGTTAAAGGAAAGTATCGATGGGTTGGTGTGGTTGATTGTTTACTTTATCACAACTTTGGTAGTAATTGAAATTGCGATCAGGTGGAATGGTCAGTATGACGGTCCGGGATATTGAAAGGGGTTTTCCTTGAAATGGTGAGAGCAGCCTGTAGAGCGCTTGCCTTAAGTTCGTGAAATCAGCCTGAAGGGCGCTTACCTTGGGATGATGAGAGCAGCCTGAAGGGCGATTTACATTGATGGTATAAATATTTAAAATAAGACAAGACGACTCTGGTAGAATGACGTTTATTGAGATTAATGACATAAGAGTAATCTCGGGATCGAATGGTGTGTGAAGAGTTGCAAGTAATATACAAATATTGCTGTTATGTACAGAAAAGTTATGACAAGTATGATCATGGAAGAGGACTGAAATTTACCGTTGTGGGCTCAAATGATCCTGAGCTGGGACGCTAGCAAGTCGGCTGCCGCCTATAATATGATCAGGAAGGGAGAAATTTGAGGCGGGTTAGGGAAGGGGGGGTTTATTTATCCCACGCATTTTTCCTAAATCTTAGGATTTATACATCTCTAACTGTACAAATGTACAAATGGCAGCGATAAACCAACTACCGAGTCGAAGATGGCTGCATTATTTGATAGCTCATGATCTTAATAAAATCACACATTTGTAGCCGACGATTTCCGCACGTCCATAATAGAATCTGCCTTATAATATGAGTGAAGAATGACCATGTGCACGGGACGAATCCTGGATAGCTCAGTGGTAAGAGCAATGGCGTACTAAGCCCAAGGTCCTGGGTTCGATTCCCGTGTACAAGTGTCATTTTCCAATTTTCAGAATATAAAATAGGAAGGCTAAATTTATCAAAAAAGTTTAGTAATAGATATTTATTATATCGATTGAAAACTGTAAACATTCACAGATCATCACTGTACAACTAGTACAAGTCACAGATCATACTCGAGAATGAAGATATTTGGATCGAGTTGTTACGTTAAGTTACGTGAATCGTGATCACACATCTGTTTTCTTAAGTTAAGTTAACTTTAAGTGAACGTTGCGTTAAGTTAAAGTTAAGTTGATCGTGATCCCGGCATCAAGCCTAAAAGCACATCCCACATTTACAATGGCTAGGTTCCAGACCACTGTAGTAGCTCGAAAATTGTTTCAAATAACACATTTGTAATTAAAATAAAAACTCTAGGCCTTATATATTTTTAAAAAGGAGTAAGCATACAAATCATTAGACAGTGGACACTGATGCGTCATTTCGTTAAGGTGTCGTATCTGCGAGGCAAGCGCCTCAAGTTCGGGATATGGTGGCAAATGAAACGCGTCGTAAGTGCGAAGTGTCGTAAGTCAGTGTATGCCTGAAATGCGAATCTGATGGCTTGGTCCATATTACTACTAATGCAAGTAGAGTAGCTTCATCCGGGTTTAATCTCAACTAGAGGCATTGGCTGATTTAATGGATTCATGATTGATTTTCACTACTTTCTTCCGTTGAGTTTTTTTAACTCACCCCCTTCAACTGGTGCCCTAAAATAAGTTAGTGAAACTCTGGAATATTCTATTCCGGTAGTAAACACGCAAAACAAACAAAAATCTTATAGAAATAGCTACATGGTTATTTGCACTATCTGAATATGAATTTCGACACAAGGGTTTTCCATCATTCCATCACGCCAATGTCGATCTATTTCTTACCAAGCTTATAGATGTTTTATTATCCTTCTATTAAGATTAAGTATTTTCTCATAGATAAAATAATTACAGTTTATTATTATATTTATAATTTCATTGGAATCCTCAGAAAAAATATTTTGAAAGTGGGTTTTAAGCATATATCAACGCTATTATATCTGCACATTTTTGTAATTGGGAGTTTCATTGTCCCTTTTAATGTGTATAAAATCCTCATCAGTGATCGAATGCTCTAACGTAGGGGTCGGCAACCCTTTCGATATCACGGGCCATATAGGTATTTAAAAAAAATTTAGGTGAGCTGGTATGAAATAGTTATAGTCTATTTTATAAACTAACTTGTTTGTTTGCTAAATTCTTTGCGGAAAAATAAAATAAGCCTGTGGGCTGGGTCTGATCCGTGGGCTTTAGGCTGCCGAAAGCAACTTTAATGCGTAACTCTTCTGTTGGACTGGATTTCCGGTGACGGGAGTTTGGGATTAAAATCCCGTTTGGATATTCTGAGAGCGTGTTTTACTAAATGGTCTACCCTTCTCCCTAAACGTGAAAATGGATACATTCATTTTAAAACTCTACCGTCCTCATTCCTACCCTATTAGCCTTTTTTTTTTGGTACCTAGTCTTACTACCCGTTCGGACTACACGCATATTTTTCTTTTAGCACCGCGTCTTACTACTTATTAGGGTTATAATCTTATGTACTAATTACGCTAGTGGTTTTATGGATTAGGAAGGTTATATTTAGAGGAATTGTACCCGTATTTGCTTGAAGGGAGAGTGCAAAACCATTTTGGGGAAAACCACCCTCAGTACACCCAACCAAGACTCGAACCTTGATCTCCCCGTCATCGGCAGTCTGGTTTACTGCAAGAGTAGCGCGTTAGACCACGCGGCTACCGAAGCGTGTCGCATATGTATTAATTACTCTAATGTGTTAGGAGTGAGGAAGGTTTAATTTAGAGAAAGTGTACCCACATTTGCGGGAAGGGAGTGTGGAAAACGATTTAAGGAAGAAAAACCCCTCAGTACAGCCGACCGGGAGTTGAACCCCAAACTCCTCTCATCATCAGCAGTCTAGTTTATTGCGATAACGACGCCTTAGACTATATATATCTACCGAAGTAGATATTAGTCTTAGTAATGTACGAGTTTGCCTATAACCCGAACGGGGTGGCAAATAAGTGTTTGGCTGTATATTTAGTGAATATTGTCTTAAACTTTAGCCTCCAATATACATACGGCACATCTTCAGTTCTTTATATTATAATTTAACTTCGTATGTCTCAGACTTTTATTAACATTATTTTTGATCTTGCGTAACGATTGCACCTCCCACCTCCTCTCCTTGGGCGCCCAACAGCTGTATATTCCTTTTTTATTCTTTATTGGTGACATTAGAGAGAGCCTAAAGAACGGTTGAACTATCGAGCTCAAAACTCTTCACGCATGGAATATCCCTAATGTAACTTGATGAAGTATATTTTAGTATTCCTATAGTTAACGGTTCTTTCACATGAAGACCGACTATGTATTCATCCACACCGTAAACAAAAAAACAAAAATTGGGACAAAAGGTTATATCGAAGAGATGGAATCAGAAATGGTTTAAGTTCTTACAAATTAGTCATGACCCTTTCCCCTTTATTATTAAATCCTATACATCAACTTTCCGTTAGGTTTATTATCAAATAGCTTGATAATAGTTAATTAACCATTTCTTTGCTTATATTGTGTGTCGTCCACTTCTCGTGGTCGAGTGGTTTGATACGTCACATATATCTCCTAAGGAACTTGATTTGATTCATAGGATACCATAAGGATATTAAAGTGAGTTAAGAATAGCTTTTAACATTCTATTTTTGTTGTCAAACCATTTTGTACTCTTTTGATTAGCAAACTTCTGTTCTGAAATATACATCGTTAAGGACTTTCCTCAACATTTTTATTGTTATAAAAACAAATCTACCGGATTTATGAAAGCTTGATTAATAAACCATTATAATTTCAATAAAATAGGTAGTGCTAATTTAAGTAGCTATGAGAATATTAGAGAAGTCCCCATCAATGTTTATTTAAGAAAAAACGTGATTTAATAATGAGAGTACAAATTGCTTCCCAACCCGAGAAATGAAATTTAAAAAATAATTTAAACCTCGCTTGAACACCCTTAAAATAATATATTATTTGAGTACTTATTAGTTCATCTTCGTAGCAAGCTAATTTCATTCTTGATGCTGGGTTTGAGGGTGTACAGTCTAATTTTTATAAAAATAAACTTATCTGAAAGCTTAAAATGTCACGTATTCATATATCAACTAATGTGATCCCCAACTATAACTTTTGATATAATATATAATCAATCTATAAATAAGTAACATTAGAAAAATAAAAATTTGTTTTCAATGCAGGCCTAAATATAATATATTTGTATTTTCTGAAAGGTCTTTACTATGAAAATAGGATTTTAGTAGGTATATACGTTGCTACGTCCCAGGGTGTAGTCGTGTGCAGACATGGCACTGTGTTTTAGAATAAACACGCTGTTTCCGATAGGTCGCATAATGAACTGAAATAGGGTTAATACTACTCTTGCTTTACAGACAGTCAGGTGGGTTTTGTATAGTTTTAGTGGTCAGCTGTGTTGTAATGGAAGTCAAGGTAGATCTCCCCCCCCCGTTGATTGCCTGAGGGAGGTCGTTCCAAGCAGTTGAACTAGGAACCAGTTCAACAAGGCCCCTGCCTACCTTGACGCCAGTGTCTTCTAGTCTTGACCTGAAGCTCTTATTCACTGGGTCATCTCCTCGCTCCTGGTATAACTGCTCTGAATCGGTCTGTTATACAAGTTGTTCCTGTCTGTTCTCTTCGTGGTCACTCAGGAGGTATTTCCCTTGCTGTTTCGGTGAGTGTGGTCAGTCAGGGTTGCCACCGTTACAAGTGGACGACATCAACGCAAACATTAATCGACACATTAACGTGAATGCATTTTCCTTATAGTTAAGCTAATGGAGTGGCATACACTTGTAAAGATTAACTTTTATTTTGTGGGCTGTTTCCCCGTATAAATAAAAAAGTAGTCTAGTGGGAGTATAAACAACAGATATTATTTGGACGGCCTCAAGAATTATTATTGTTAACTCACGTCCATTGAGTATTAATATTGTGACTCCTTTAGATATTTAAAATATATTTAATTAATGCTTGATGTGACATAATTAATTTTCAATAAGACACGATTAATTATTGAATGCCTAAAATAAAGATTAACTGTTTAACTGATTTGTGAATTTAAAAAAAAGCTTTTGCCTCCCGTTCGCCAAAACTGAGTTACATTAGTAATACTTACATCCATTGAGATTTTAATATCTTTTAAAACTCAATAAATTTTCCGAAATTTGTACAAAAGGACAATTTTTTTCACGTCTTACTTTCTGTCCGGGCTCTCCGAATTTATTTCTAATTGGGTAGAGATGACGTAGCAGATAGGTATAATTTGTAGGAAAGGTTTCCGCATTAGCGTGAAGGGAGGAACGATTTAGAAAAAAAAAAAACTCAAATCCACCCTTCCAGGATTCAAACCCCGACTTCCGCGTAAGTGGCAAAACATACTAGATATCCTATATGACATGCGGGTGAAAATATTACTAATTTTTCGGTTTAGTAGTATCTTTGATTATTTTAAGTATTTAACAAAACAACCAAATATTAGTGGTGACCTGGTGGTCTAGGGGTAAGGTGTCAGACTTCTGTGCTGGCGGCCGGGGTTCAATCCTCGGTCCCGGCACAGATTTATCTGATTACCAAACCCTTCCTTCACCTCTGACAATACATCTTGTGAATGTGGGGAATGCCAGGCCTCCACCGTGGTTCGGATTCCACGTTAAACTGTAGGTCTTTCATTTCATCTCACAATCACCCTACCATTACACATTTTAGCGTAAATGCGTATAACCCGAACGGGTAGTAAGACGCGGTGCTAATAATAACAACTAAATATTAACGTTTATATTTGGAAGTTTGTTTGCTACTGTTATAATGTGTTCTCTTGTGCCCGTGAAAAAAATGTTTGAAAAATCATGATAATTTTTGCTAATTCTTTGTACAAAGGAGACAAGTATATTTTTAACCACGCCGACTGATATCTTTGTACCTTAAGCAGCTAAAGTAAACAAAAATAGAAACATTTAAAATATTTTACTGTTTTTTTTTTAAATATATCTACTAATTTTTTTGAACAAGTGTTATGAGTTTTCAAGGGTGGACTTGGGGTTGTTGTCAGCAAAAGGGGGAGGGGGTGAGATTGTTTTTCTAGCTCCTTAAGTATAAATACTTAAATATTTTCTTTTTCATTTAATTTTCCTTTATTAAAGTGCTAGGCAACAGTCGAGATCTCTAACAGTCTAGCACTGAAAAATATGCAATTCACAAAGCTTACAAGAAAATAAATCGACTACATTTGAGAACAATTCATTACAAGAAAATTGATTTAGTAACATAGTAATATTATAGAGAGAAAAACAACATAAGGAACTAATACAATAGTAAGAATTAGTAGTGAACCGTCAACAATAAACAAACCGCAAGTAATCAATTATAACTTATAAGGGTGTACCTTGAATAACTGATAAAACTCGAATTCAGAAAATCTAGAGTTACAGTAAATAATTAACTTAATAATAATTTTATTAATAGTAAGATTGCTAGTTTATAAAAATAATTTTAAATAATAATAATAATAGGACTTATAACAACCACACAATTTTGATTATAACAATACAAAATAAACAACATAAAGACAAAATGTCTCCCCGTCACAATAAAATACGTAATAAATATGTACAGTATATATACCTAAAATGTTTTAATATTAATAGAAGAATTATGTATTTTAATATAAATACTTGGTTTTAATACTAAACCTGCCTGGTAATTTAATTACTGCAAGATTTTAGTTTCAAACAACAAATTAGAATATGCGATTACCACTGTTAGCAAAAAAGGTTAACAACCTTGTTCACTTCAACCGAAACATTATTGTGGAGTTGTAGTAATGCAAAACCTCAAAGCTGTTCTTGCTCATTGTCATACGCATACAGGATTAAGCTTTTTACAACATTAATGTCTAGGTTTCAATGTGTTTAATTTTTTCTCCCCCACCTTTCACGCCCTTGGACCTGCTGATGTGAGCTATGCTAATGTGATAATCGTATCTGCCTGCGCGTTATACCAATAATATTTGGATACGGACTAACGAACTTCGATCAACTTTGCAGACCTTAAGTCCAATGTTCTTAGGAAGGGCCTTATCTGAAAGCTATAAACGTAAATAAATCTATTTTCACGTATGCATACATAAAGTCATGTGATCTGCAGCTGTCACAATTGATAGCTATTACCAATACCTATAAAATACAAATTAATAATCAATTTTGGCCACAAAAAATATATTTGTATTTTATAAAAGGGGCTTTATATTAAAAATGACCTGTACACATATACACCAAAAAGGACCTTTTCTCCAAACATTTATCCAGCGCCATCAGAGATTAGACTACGAATAATAATAGACGAATTACCTCATATCTTCTCCTAAAAAAGTACCTAACATATTTAGCTACTCTTATCAATGTGTGCGTACCTCTACTTTTGCCATTATAATATGAAAATATATAAAAATATTATTATTTTATATTCTTTAAATTTAAAAAGGACACCTGAACAAGGGTGTCAAACCTAGGCCATTTGGATTAGTTTCCCGTGTCCAGATGTAATTTTTTAATTTAAAGAATATGATATTTATATGCATCTATAACCGTAATAAAAAAAATTAATAGCTTGTCTATTTCATCCTTCAATATTATTTTAGATAAGGTGTCGGACAGTATAAACCAAATTTGAGAAAGGATAAAATAACTTGTTTTATGTAGTGGTAAAAATATACTGAGTAGGTTTTTAAATACATTTCTACAAATAACTGTGCCCTATATTTGTACAGTAACATAAAGTAACCGTAATTTCAGTCTAATTTACAAGTAAGTAGGCCATTGTTATGCCTGAGTTTTAAACCTACATGCATACTACTTTATTTTAGCATCAATGTAGGATCATTTTTTGTTTACAGAGCACTCAATCCCAGCAACTGGGCTTCCCAAATTTCTCTGAAAATATTATAATATTTGGCTCTCAAAAGTGATGAATTAAAAAAAAAAAAATTAGCGTCCACCCACAGTTGAAACACTAATAATATCTTCACTTTAAAATTTCCTGGTGTAAAAATCCCAAACAATGATATCCTAGCCTCCAAATATGAAGGAAAGCCTAAACTTATTCAAAAATTTCCTCGCATCGGTAGGTTATATAAAATTGTAAGCATGTGGACCAAACACTAAGCTCGTCTACTCTGGTTTTATAATGACGAGGAGGTCAAGGTTATAATTACGGTTGGATGTACAGAGGTTTAATTTTCCTAAATTGTTTTTCACTCTACCTACATGAAAATGAGGATACATTTATTACAAATACTCCCTAATCATTTTATAGCTAAATTCAAATAGCTTGGATGGGTAGTTAGACGCGGTGCGATAAAAATGTGAACCCTCTCTTGGTTAATTTTTGTGAGTAAAACTGCCTGAGATGGCTTATAGGAGAATTCGGAGATTACTAACACTAACATCAGATATGAAACCAGAGTAAGATATCTACTATGCTATGCTTACTACCTATGACTACGACAGGCCTAGCAAGCCGATAGTGGAAAATAATATATGTCTTGAGTAAAAAAACTGACCCAGGCCACAGGCTAGAAAAAGATTACAGATTTCAATTCATTTTGACGAATTAAAATATTACATATTCCTTCTCTCATTTAGACATTGATTTTTGTGTAATCTTATTAAGAATGATATTATTATAAAGGCTTTGTTTAGTTGTTGTATGTTATTATGTAACTCTTAGGGGTTGCACTAAAATAGTTTTTACCAACTAGGATCATACACGATATGACATGCAGTCCAATTTCCATAGGAAGGATCTTTTGAAACTATAACTTTTTTTTGCAGCCATAATTGAATCTATTCTACTCTTTACTAGTAGTATTTTGCAGGAATTGGTAGTATTTATCAAAAGTGACAGCTTCAGATAACACGACTTGACGTATGCACACGTGAAAGTAGATCTAGTAGTTTTTCTATAATGCCCTTACATGACAATTGGACTGCTTCAATAGTGAGTGTTTGGGCGTGATTTTGATTATTAATGGTGTCTCTAAAAATGCTGCTTACTAATTATGCTCACACAAGATATGATATTTTATTAGAGATGTGTCTTGTTGAGCGGTTGTGTGCTGTCATTTAAATATTTGGAGTGGAACTTAAAACTGTTTTAGGTTATAACTAGTTTTATGTTAAAGGTCATGTTAAATAAAGAGGCCACTTGTCTAACTGTTGAATGTTTCTATTTGGATCTTTGATGGTGACACTAAAATACTGTTTACTAACTAGTTTCACATACAGTTTGATAAATCATTAGTGAGGCATACGCACCATTGGGGACGCGGACTAAATGTTAGGCTCATCTAGTTTAGTTGGTCAGTAATGGAGTTCGAATCCCTGCTGGGTTTACTGAGAGTGATTTTTCCTAGGTGGTTTTCCCCTCTTTCTCCACGAAAAAGGAGAGTATAATTCCCCTTAATTCTACCTTCCTCCAGTGCCGGACTCACATATGTGGGGGCCTCGGGGCGGAATACAGTGTGAGGGCCCCCATAAAACTATGCAAACTACATCATAGCGTGTCTGAGGAAAGGTAAAAACTAAGAAACTCTTTGATTTTACACAAGTGTAATAGTAAAAATAAAAGGTTAATTAGGATGCATAAAAATTTAATAAAAACAATCATTATATACAAACATTCCTTTCTTCCTTTGCAGCAAACATGTCAATTAGCGCTTATGGTGTGTTTTTTCTTGTTGGGGCTTGTGGGGGGTCCGGTTTGTGGAGACCCCGGGGTGATCAGGTGATCGCCCCCCTTATATTTGGCATCGCCTTCCTCCTCTCTACCCCATTAACGCAATTAAAATGTGTATAGCAAAGATGGGCAGAGAAGCTGAAATATCGCGAGACATGTTTTTACGAAATTTTACTAGCACATTTAAATGAATATCAAAATATTTGTCAAGTTAATTTTAGCATTTTTAAATATGAATCAAATAGCCAAAGCTATTATTTCTGCGTTTAGTGAGGATTACTCCATCTAGATATCAATTTCTAGAATTTTTAAATATGTTTTACACACATGAAATAAAACGAATTAGACAGGATCTTCTTGTGAAATTGACTACTTGGCATTCTACTGTATATGCGAATAATGGTCAATGAGGTCAATTTTAATGACAATAAACGATGAAAAACTATACATATTTTTACTAAGTAGCAGACATCATAGTTCTTGGCCTTTTTGCATAAATATTTAGAAAAATTAATACAAACTGAACTATTACAATCTTTTTCTTAATTTTATTATAACCAATACAAGTTTATACTCTAAGAAATTTATTTTCCTCAACCAATGACCATTGGTGAAGAAGTAAATATATATTTGATCTAGATTTTATGATGGTCGTATTGTGACGAAAGATAGATGTTCAATATTTAAGAATGATAAATTTAGCATTTTTTTATCCATACCACTTGAGTTAATTTTTTAAAAGTATTTTATTTACCATCTTTTTATACCAAAATATAACTTTTTATTTAGAAAAATCTAATAATTTTACTTACCGCTAATCAGGGTATATAGAGATATGTATTAAGACACGGTATAAAACCTATTTGTCAAGGCTGCTTAGTGATATTTTGGTTATTTCACTTATTTGGTTGTTTACTAACGAGAATACTTGTAAATGCACCCATCTAAAATATAAGCCAGATATCAATTTCATTATAATGTGTGGTAAACTCAGGTAGTTTGGCAGCACTTATAAATAAGGTGGGGATCTAGGCTCTAGGGAGCGCGAGGAAAGACCCATATTTTTTACAGTTTTATAGCTAAACACTATTTGGTCAAACTAAAGCAGATATTTCTTCTATACAAACATAGAATTTAATTTTCTTCACATGGTGATTTCAACATTTCTTGAATATCTGTCAACCGTGTCCTGGAATTTAATGACAACTTTTTCTCTGCATTTAAATAATTGTTAGATAATGCCACGATGCTCATGATAGATATTCAACAACTGTTAATATCGCCATCTGAAGATAATTACACTCTATGTTTGAATCGGTTCATAATAGTTGGGCCACGGTAACCTGGTCCCAAAAGTTCATAGCTTAGTTGAGCCACGGTCATCGACCAGGAGGGTTATCGTTATATAGTTTAGTTGGACCACGGCCATTGACCAGGAGGGCTATCGGAATAGCTTATTTGGACCACAGTCATCAGCAAGGTCTTTAACTTGGGAAATATATTGAATAAAAGAGCCAAGTTTTATTCCTACCGTTCCTGCCATCTATGTAGTATAAGCAAGAACACCAAGTGAAAGCTCTACTCATCAATGTATAAGTGTTGCATATTATGCTATGTTGAGCACTGCTGCTGCACTAATTGTGAGATGGGTATTCCATCAAAAATAAGAATTTAACAGATGTTGTAAATTGTCTAAGTTAATAGGGTACAAAATTAGAGTAGGACTTATCAATTTTAATAAGCCTAGGCCATGTACATTTTATAATGACTTATGCTTTACGTTAATTTATCTCAGATAGGTCTACTGTATTAATGCAAGTCCAACTTTAATAACTGTCAAAATAGCTTGGTTATGATTGTGTCTTATTCAAAATTTCGCAAGAAAATTTATAAAAAAAAGATCAGGCTAACCTCATCAATCCAGCGGTGTCCTTTCCTTTGCCAATGCTCCCGCTTTAGGTTGGATTCCCAAATTATACTCCTTTTGAGATAAGCTGGAAATATTTCTAATTTACAATTTTCTATTGTATGACTGCATTTCACAGCACTACATATATGTGGCATTTTGCTTCAGTAATAAGTTAAGTTGAAATAGCTTTAACACTAGGTCAAGTAGCCATAGGTAGAGCTCACATAGAATTAAAAGTTATATATGAAATGATTTACGCATTAATGAACATTATAAAAGAGCAAAACAAATATCTTGCACTCTCACAGCACTGCAAATGTGTGGCCTTTTGCATCGGTAATCGAGTAAATTTAAATGCAAAAAGTAAAATTTAAAATAATTCAGGAATTAAAGTTAGATATGAGATAATTCAGGAAATGAATAAATATAATTAAACTGCAAAACACTCTTACAGAAGTATAAACGAGACCAACAAAGCCGAACCGAGAGGAACCGAATCTCGTACACCCTCAAAATAGTGGGTCATTGTTTTCGTTTTTCTTTTATTTTCTCGTTCCTGGTTGGATATTAGCATTGCCATAAGGGAGAATGGCTAGCGAGTACTCATCAAGGAACGCAACAAGGTTATTCTAGTGCTACCAACTTAATCACGCCTGCTTACATATCAAGGAACATTTACACTGGAGCAAACGAGCATTCGGAGAACACGCGCTGAAATTCACTGCCATTCGCTCCTGCTCTAGTTGGAGTTGTTCAGAACTGTTCAATGGTCGTTTAGACCGTGGAGAACAACAAGAGAATCGTTATTAACAGCACTGTCAGCAAAAGATCCACCCCTTCGTGCCCATTCCTGTTGTAATGCTACCCTCCTTAGACCTTTATCGTCAAAATGAGGATAGTAAGGAATTTATTTTAACTTCACTTCTGATGGTCCAGCCTCGACTACGTCTGCTATGTCCTTCTAAGCATCATGTTTTTCCTTGAAAGTTTAAATTATGGGTCAATTGGGTCCTATAAACACTTGTGTGCACGGTACTCCTAAATTAAAACTAGTGTGCTTTCCACAGCCCACTCCAGTATGCACTACTACACCAGAAAACCACGACAGTCACTACTAAATTATGATTGCTAAGCCAGTATGAACATTAGAGCTTAGAGCTAGAAATGTAGATACACTAAATTATTATTATTAGCACCGCGTCTTACTACCCGTTCGGGTTATACGCACTTACGCTAATGTGTAATGGTAGGGTGATTATGAGATGAAATGGAGGACCTACAGTTTAACGTGGAATCCGAACCACGGTGGAGGCCTGGCATTCCTCACATTCACAAGATGTCTTGTCAGAGGTGAAGGAAGGGTTTGGTAATCAAATAAATCTTTGCCGGGACCGAGGATTGAACCCCGGCCGCCAGCATAGAAGTCTGACAACTTACCCCTGGACCACCAGGTCACCTACAGATACACTAAAATAAAAGATGTAGAGCTGTACGCGGGCAACGTCTGAATGGAGACTGTACACACCAGAACGAATAACGAACAGTGGAGATCACGAATTTCCTTTAATAATTTGGTCAAAGACCAACAACAGATGGATCATCAACAAATTTGAACCGAATATGAGTGAACACTGCCAAATTGTGTTCGCTCACGTTCGCTCCTGTTCGCAAACTGTTTACACCCAAGCGAATTCTCCGTTCACTAAGTCTCATTCGCTTGTGCTCTCCCACGTTCGCTCCGGTGTAAATGTACTTTCAGATGGAAGCACCTGCCGTTTATTACGCTATAAAACCGTGTTTGCAGCGCAACCCTATATCCAAGATAGAACTAGCGCCGTAATATTAAGGTTTTTAAAAGGTTGAAATATTGGGAGGTCTGAGCACCCCTGAAATATTTTTGGGGGTGCTTAATATGCAAAGAACCCTCGCAGTTGGCGCCTATGCATGTAGCCTCGGCACAGTCTGTTCATCACCTTACTCGTTTAAGCCACATAGTTGCAATGGTGTTCAAATTAGGTCACTGCATCTCATATACTGTCTTACATGATTTAGACGAAGTACTTTGGCGTAAAGTAATATGGGAAAATTACTCTCAAAATGTTCCAGTTCCAGCTAACATTATAAAGAATCCATCCCTCTTCTTACTTGGCGCTAGTAACGACAAGGATTTTGTGGAAGAAACATTAAGTGCCAAGAATACAACACATGTTATGGCACTGGTCTTGAATCAAGAAAGCAATGAATTTAATTAGGTTGAAAATCTTTGAACAATAACAACATATGAGATTATTCGAAGTCTAGACATTCGATATACTACATCACTTACATGTCAAACACTAAGGGAATTTCAACATCCGAAAACAGCACCACTTTCTAATTCATATATGGAGATGGCTCCAACACAGAGCTCTGCAGACAATAACAATTCCAATTTAAACTCAAGTTTGTTTTCACTCTCCTTCAACTTTGTACCTCAAAGGTTGTTGGTGCATAATGCAAGCTATTCATTCTATCTACATAAAACACCTTTCATACTGCCAGATATAATGTTCCTTAAACTTTGTACCTAAAAGGTTGTAGGTACATAATTTGAGTTATACGTTCTATTATCTACATCTAACATAAACCTTTCATACCCCCAGATATAATGTCTCTTGCACTTTGTTCCCCCAAGGTCGTTGGTACATACGTATTGCGTATTGTAACTAAAACGGGATTTGACAGCGAGAACAATTTAAAACTAATCGAAGATCCTGAATTTCCTGGATGGTTCCCTTTTCAACAATTACTGACTAAGTAACTCTTCCATTGTTACCATATTTATTTTCAATGAATCATCCCAATTATGCTCGTGATGTTACTTTTTATATACAAGACATGCTCCAACTGCCAGAAAGTGTTCTAAATGTATTTTAAAAAGGCATGTTGTCGGTGAAAAGGAGTCCAGGCACATTTAATGCAATAGCCAGTAGCGGATTTAAAATATTTGCGCCCCTAGGCCCAATTATAATATGCGCCCCCCCCCCAATTTTTTAAGGGTTTTAGGAGGTTTCGGAAGAAAGAGATGTGAATGGGAATGGGGTGGGGGGTAGAAGTAAGTATTCGAGAAAAGATTTCTACGAAAGAAAATCAGGCATGTACAGTACATGCTATAAACGTAATTATCAAAAACAAAAAAATTAAAATAATTTTATCTGAAATGTGCCGCCCCCTAAAGCCGCCGTGCATAGTGGGCCTATAGTGTAAATCCGCTTCTAGCAGTAGCTTGTGACATAGCTTTTGAACAGTCACAGATAAGGTCATCTGCAGTTACAAGCTGTGTTGGATTCATTCTCTCATAATGAATGGAATCTTTTTAGAGCTAATAGAGACGAAGCTGACATTAAAAAGTTTGATTCTGCACCTATAAGAAAAAAAAATCTATTCACAGAAGAGGATGAAATTTTAGGCTTATACAATACATATAACGGAAAGATAGCAGAAGAAAGTGTAGTATCAAGTACACTGAAATTATAAGAACATGGTGAAAAGTTGTTATCAGACTTCCTTGATAAACGCTCTAAGAAACGAGGAAAAAGTGTCTTTGACGATTTAGATAGAACAAGTTTCAGAAATTTCAACTACAGTTCTAAACAATAAGAGCCTACCAACCAGATAAAAGTATCTAAGGAACTAGATAAAACTAAAGAAATAATTGACGCTCAAAAAATTGCAATGCTTTCAGTTCCGCGAGAATATAATCTGAGGTCAATATTGCAAGTAATGAGCTACTTAACTACCCTAGAGCTTTGTCAGACAAAGATGGCTATCTGAAAAAACCCAGCGAAGCACGTAATTATTAATGCTATTGAAAGCGAAATAAACTCCGCTGGCGATTTGAATCACGTCCAACTGTTAAATACACATATTTGATGGGAAGGTTCTTGTCTTCACTGTACATCTGGCTAAATACACAACATTTGGAGAGTTTTCTACAGCATTCTACATTTACGTCACTTCTTTCTTCCGATGATCCAATGTACACAGAATTTACTTTGTTTTCGTTAGGTATGGTGACATTTCTATCAAATATATGGAAGCAAAAAGTCACTCAAATGGCTCTAATCCTACAGAACTGAACATCTTAAGACAAACTATTAAGATACCCAATAACCCCAAGAATTACACAATTGGTGATTTCTAGAGGATAAACTGATGAAACTGAATATTTTAAAATTTAAGGCACTGTAATATAAGAGGTTTACGAACTAAGGTCCAACTATACAGAAGCTGACATAAGAATTTACGTCCATGCGTTCCATGCTGTACAACCCAGTTTGTAAATAATTATTCACAGCTCTCACACAGAAGTGTTTGTTCTGTCTGTACATTTTTGGGCAAAACCTAAAAACTCCAATTATTTAGGTCTTTAGTTGAAAATAACATCAACATGATCGCGTCTACTGGGGTGCCACCTAGTGTCAGATACATTAGGAGTCACAACTACCAATGTTCTTCCAGCTGTCCATGCCTTTACAGGTTGTGACACGACAATCAAAATATATACAATAAATGCCGCCTTCATAATGGAAAAAAGTGACGCACATGACGCACTTAGGCCATTAGGAAATGGATTTCCTCTCACTCCCTCACAGTTAATCGCTTTGCAACAATTCCATTTAAAATTAATAAATAAACCAGGACAAACTTCTTACATTGCCCACTATATCTGTACCTCACATTCTCTGGACATAGGGATAGTGTTAGGGATCATTTCTTGCACTTCAGATGCTTTAAATCAACATGCGTTACGAGCATCTTCCCCGACGTACTTAAGGATTAATTCTGTTAGCCCTTTTACGAGTCACTAAACTTTAAGGATTTTGCATACGAAGAACAAATTATTGAACTTGCACTGAAATATCTCACAAGAAAAGCAGTGCCTTATGACTTAATTTCACTATGTTATTGCAGAAAAAACTGTATGATATTTATTTGTGCTTGCAAATAAAAAATCTTAATTGTGTACCACTATGTGCTTGTATTGCCAAATATTGTAAAAATGTATCAGTATGTGTTACACTTGATTGATGGACATCACTATAATTTGTTTATTGAATAAAGTGTATTAATGTTATTCTTTTTACGTCTTTACTGAACAATCTATACTCATTCATTACTATACAGATTTATTATTTTCTTCAGTTCAAATAATAAGAAAATGCTTCAGTGAGAAATGATTTGGCCCGCAATAACTGGTGGCAATATTAAGTTTATTTTAATATCCCCAACTAGTAAAATAATTAAGTGACTGAATAATGTGTGTTAGAAATAGGTGGGAACTGTTCCATTAAGTGATAACAATTTTTGTAAAGAAATGAGTAATTCCACTTGAAGCATGAAAAGTTTAGATTTTTTATTTATTAAGTAGGCTACCTATAACGATTTTTGAATTTTTACGTGAAAACAAGAGGAGATATCCAAAAATGTATAGTAACGAAGTTTAAACAATATTTTATGACCTTCCTGGTAAAAAAAATAGAATTACCTAGTTTCCGAGCTATAAATTACGGCTAAATTTTTGCTCCATTTTTAGGTTAAATGAGTGAGAAAATTTGTTCAGTCCACCATACCATTTATTTTTATTTTACTTCACTAAAACTGTTTAACCAAATTTTAATAATATTGTGCCCTTTAAATGAATTTTTGAATATTACCTAATTTTTTATTAAAGGTAATTTAAAATATTTCAATGACTAGTTTAATGTATTTGAAAGAAAAATAAATTTCATTTATGTTTTAATGTGTATTTTTAACATACCGGTACGTATTGACTTTTTTTTTTTTAGTACTGTGTCTTACTCCTCGTTTAGGTTATACACTTATGTACTAATTACGCTAGGGGTTTTAGGGATTAGGAAGTAAATATGTATGGGAAGTTTATCAATATTTGCATGGAAGGAGAGTGGAAAACAATTAGTGTAAACACCATCCTCATCACATACGACCGAGATTCGACTCAACCCGTTGTCGGCAGTATAGTCTACTTCGAGAGTGACACCTTAGACCATGTGACCACTGAAGCGAGCTATTGACTGTTAACTGTAACATTATCGACTGAACTTTTAAGTATAAAAATGTAACGAGAAGTCTTTAAGGTCAATAAATAAGATATTGTTGATGATTCAATTTTAATACTTCAATCCTAATATTATAGTTCTTATCATATTATTCCTTATGTCAATAATGATTCCTAAAATAAATATTATGCAGTAAGGATAATTGAGGGAAAATGTGTTAGTATTTGCTTTAAGATAAGTGTGAAAACAACAGTCGTAAACTCAATGAACCAGTCCAGGATTCTAATTTTAATCTCAGCCCTTTGACTCAGGTAAACTTATTCAGAACACGATTATGTATTCCTGAACTAGCCACCAACAAATGTTTATAATTTGTGTTTGATAGATTTATCTGAGAATCCGAAATGAGGTGGACATGTGACCTATTGATTTTAATGCTTGTCTGTCATGGAATGGGAGATGAACAGAACGCCCCATCCGATTCTGAATCTGGAGCAACTTTTCTGCACACGGTTATAGATCAACTTCACAATGAACGTCAGAAACCTTCAACCCATGGAGAAATGATGTTCATAACAGATCGTGAAACTGAACCAAAATCAGTAGAAGAGATGAAGATTATGGGGCCAACACCTATTCCCGAAGTAAGTACAATATATTTACATTTGCATATAAAATTATTTAGTTACAATAATCAAGTATTTTTTATTAATGCCACAGAGCAGACGTTGCGTCAAAGAAGTACAAGTGTTGCCAACACGTAATTTTTATTTTATCTTAGTAATTCACTGACTTTAAAGTTACAATATGTATTCTATCTTTGGCACCACGTCTTATTACATGTTTGGGTTATACGCTTATGTACTAATTACACCAATGGTTTTAGAGATGAGGAAGGTTATATTTGGAGGTAGTGCACTATCACTTGCGTGGATAGATAGAGTAAAAACATTTGTAAAACTACCCTCAGTACACCCAACCAAGATTCGAGCCTCTATCTCCCCATCAGTGGCAGTCTAATCTACTACGAGATTGACGCGGCAACCACAGTGGGTTGCACTATTTATTAAATGGGCAAATGTTGATCCCTATCAAAGCACCTCTACTGATGGTTACAGGAATAACTGTTACCTTCAATAGCAGTCATTAATACAAAATTTATTATAAGTTATAATTATAACTGACCAAATCTAAACAAATCAAACAGGACCGGACACGTCCTTAGGAGGAACTTTCTTCTCCACAACGTCATAGAAAGAAAGCCTGAGAGAAAGATGAGTTTAGGAAGAAGGAGAGTTCAAATAGTAGATGACTTGAAGGAAAGCAGGAAATTATGTAAGCTGAGAGAGGAGCCAGAGGAAAGGTCACATTGGTGGTATAAGTTCATTGACAACATGAATGGACCTGCCGTAAGACTGAACACCAAATAATAATAAAAATAATCTTATACAGTATATAGTCAGAAAAGTATAGCGTTGACTTTCTAGACGTGAATTATCCGGACGTTAGCTATCTGAATGCTTTTTAATTGAAAGTAAATTGTCTGAAACGTAAATTATTCGAATTAGGATTCGTTAGCAAGTTATTACAGTAAGTAGTCATAAATAACATACATACATAACAAATCACGCCTAGTTCCATCAAGGGCCCGGGTGCAAATAGTTTTTTCGGACCCTTTTCCATTACACTAATATGCAGCATTTTAGACCCCTCACAACCCTAAAAAAAAAACCTCACAGACTGTCTAATTTTCTCTCGATGGGCCTGTCACGCCGTCCTCATACGGGGTAAGCAAGAGACTGTTCATATAGCTCAAAAGACAACAACTCCATAATTAATAAATCCTCACAATTTTTCTCCACACTTTCCTATCTTTGCATACTCCCTTAACTTCAACAACATCCATACACTTAGTTATACATGCTCTTTTATTCTTAAAAACTCTTAATGTTTTTGTTTTTCACACATTCGTCTACAACATTTAACCACTTCTTACATGGCCTACCACTTACTTTTGATATAAACATTCTTCCATAATATATTTTCTTCGTCACTTGATCCACACTCATCCTCTGAAAATGCCCAAACTAACGTAAGACGCCTCTTTCACATTGACTTATTGGCTTTCCTTTCAAACCACACTACTTCAGCAACCCTTCGTTACTGACTCTGCTGATACGAGTTTTTCATCATGCATTTCTTAGATATCATATCCCAACGACATTCACCTTACTCTTGTGTTTCTCCTGACACACCCACTCCTCACATCCATACAACAATGTTGACATTAACACATTTTAATATACTGCCATCTTTTTCGCTTGCAATAGTCCACTTACATCCAAATACTCTCCGAGATACATCCACCCATCTGTAGATTTCACCGTCCGTCTTTATATTTTTACAAAACATTATGCCCTGATACACACAATCATTTATTTGTTCTAACAGGTTTTCATTTATACTAAGATAACTATAATTTTCTGATTAATCCTTATCACAACCCATCACCTTAGTTTTGGAGACATTTATATGAAGATCCATTATAGCTGTCGCCACATTCAAACGATTTAATGCATTCTGCAAGTCACTTTCATTCTCAGCCATTAATACGGCCTCCTATGCATAAAGCCATTCACATTTTCGATTTGCACAGCAACCACGTCCTCATAAGCATCCTTCATACACTTGTCCATTAATACATTAATCAACTATGGAGACATAACGCAGATTTGTTTAACAGCCTATTCAATATCAAAACATTTACTTAAAGCTCCAACTAACCTAACGCACGGTTTACTGCCATTATACATCACCATAATTGCATTTTCTAACCATGTATCCACACCACACTCTCTCAGAATATACCATAACATACTCCTATTCACCTGATTGTACGCTTTCTCCAGGTCAACAAATGCACAGTTCACTTTCTTTCCTGCTGCCATCCATTTCTTAGTCACTTATTACAATGGAAATATCTGGTCATCACAGCCCCTACTTGCCATGAAATCACTTTCCACGTCCCAAATCTTGTCCGCAGTTTTTTAAAGCACTATTTCAATTAAAACTATTTTTAAAAATGCTTAGAATAATCAAAAAACTAATTGCCCTATAATGTTTACATTTTCTCTTACTGTCTTTGCCTTTGTATAAAGGAAAAATTACAACATTTTTACAATTATTAGGAACATTCTAAATCCCAGCACACACATTGGACTCAAAGATTATGGTAAAAAGTACCTTACCCCACACTTAAGAATCTCACTTGTGATCTCATATACGCCAGCAGCTTTCCGTTCTTTAATATTTTCACATTTTTAAACACCTTAATCTCGTTAGCTATTTCACTCATCATAGCAGTATCCCTATTGTCTGCTACTTTCTCTACGTTATCGCCATATAATTGCTGAAAATACTCCCTCTAGTGCTTTATTATACTGTTTTCTTCCCGGATCATCTCATCACGTTCATTTTGAATACCATAGATTTTTCTTTACACTCCTTGTTTGGTTTTCTATAACCACTTCCAGAACAGTTTATTTCCTTCACAATAACTCTGCATCATTTCTCCTTCTTATTATCTAATTTACTCCTTAGTCTTCTTTACTATTTTCTTTGCATCCATATTTTTCTCATTATACAGGTTCCACAACCTATTAAAATCTGTTTCACTCTCCACAGCAATAATTCGTTTGTATGGTTCTTTCGTTTCTCTCACAGCTTCTTACACCTGTTCACCCTCATGCATCTGTTTTTTTCAAGTTTCCCACCACTAAAACTCCACACACATCTTTCGCACAATCGACTACGGCCTCTTTTATTCTGTTTCAATAACTTTTTATATCGTTAACAATTAATTTTGAGATTCCATTCATGTTATTGTAAAGTTAAATTTTCGCCCAGCAATCTTTCATATTACGCTCTCACGCTCTTATTCTGATATTTTTACACTTTCATTCCTACTTGCTTAGTACTATTGCGCTGCTTTCTCACCCAATTTTTCTACCTAATTTAACTATTTAGATAATTATGAAGTGATCCGTTCCACATTCAGTTCCACGCACAGCCCTGGTATTCTTTACTAAATTTCCAAGTCTCTTATCATGTATCACAAAATAAATAATCGTTTTAGAATCACCCTTTTTCAACGTATACAAGTGCCCGTTGTACTCGCCCCAACATGTTGACCCGCTGTCGAACACGCTTTTTGGGAACTAAGAAATTACACCCGCGCACGACACACTGTTCTGGTCCGCGCTGAGAGAACGGTAGACCCACTGGTTCACTCACTGGACACGCCACGGTGCATTGGTTCACTCATGGAACACGCTGACCACCACCGGCCACACTAACCCAGACACGCCGATCCACTCACTTCCCCTCATTTCTCTATCCTACACTTGGACTGGGGGTCCTTCGTTGACCACCGACCGTGTATGTATATTATGTATGCATATATATATATATATATATATATATCACAGTTAAGAGTCTGGAATCCTCAATTTCTTGACTACTCTACTCTATTCGAAGTAAATTAGCCCAAATTATTCTAAACGTGTCTCTTTTCTTTCACTTACTCTCCCCTCCCTCATATCCTCTCCAAGCCCTCGAGCTGTGTGGCTGATTGGCTACACCTAATTTCATAGCTGAGGGAACTGCATGTCTTATGGAGAAAAGATTTATCTTCGCTCTCTCTCTGTTACCTGTTGCCAAATTTTCTAGCTTTCGGTTGTTGGAATGTGAGGGGGGAGGGTTTACTTGGAAATCCCTCATTGTAAACAATGCGGCATGGGGTAGTTGGGGGGTTCAATTGACAGGCAAAAGCATTTCCTATCGGTGTACAGCCTTTTCTAGAAACATTAACTCTTTCCACAATCGTAATTTTTTCAAGATTGAAGTTTATTAACGTTTCTCTATTCCCTCCGTAATTATGCTTAAAATATTTTATGTATAAAGCTTTTTTCCTCATAATTAATATACAAACAAATATATTACAACATGCATTTTATAATAAATGCTATAAATTACATTCTTACTTGTTCTTAATCAGGTAACGGTACCACTCCTAGATCAGCATCACTATCATCATCTTCAGAGCTAGAGGAGCTGTCCTTCAAATTTATCACGACACTGTCATGCAGTTTTTCTATAAGCCCGTCTACGTCCCACATTGTTGCTTCAACTTCCATTACATGATGAACATGATTTCGCCAGTGTTCTTTTGTGATATTTCTCACTCCTTCTTCTAGTAGGCGATGAACATCATTAAGTTTAAATGTATTGTTTTCTTGAGCAACAAATATTTTAATTTGACTCCAAATTCCTTCGATGGGATTAAGCTCACAGTGATAAGGTGGCAGTCGTAGAACTTCATGTCCAGCACTTTTAGCGATCTCGTCAATAATATATTTACGCTCATAATTGCCTCGTACTTTGTCCAAAATCTCTACAAGCTCCATCTTATTCATGGTTTCTTCCCAAGAAATACCTTTACTGGTGAGCCAGGATTGAATAATAATCTTGGTACTACTCTTGGTTGGAATGCTCTCTTTGATCGTAGAATGAATGGATGCATTGTCTAGAACTATGACACTGTTTGATGGTATATTTGGAAGCAGCTTCTCTCTGAAATATTTTTCATACATTTTTCCATCCATTTCATCGTGATAGTCATCATCTTTTTTCCCATGAAAAATAAGCTCTGCACCTGGTATAAAACCATTTTCATTACCTGCGTGGACGAGAATGACGCGCCCGCCCTTTCCAGAGGGAAGCTTATTTCCTGTAGTTAGGCCTTCTCGCCTTGCTTGTGAGGATGATGCAATTGTTGTGTCCATCCACGATTTTGAAGTTGTGTGTCCGGAATTGCACCAGGTTTCGTCTGTGAAAACAATATTCCTGTTGCTCTCTCTGTGCTTCTTAATAGCTCTTAAGTAGCGATGTCGCCACGCAATAATATCATCTCTGTCTAGAAGCAAAGAGTTACGCTTCCGTCGAATGAATTTAAAGCCAATATCTATAAGAAACCTCTGAAGTGTCGTGAATGAAAAATTAGGAAGGTCGCTATCAGTATCAATTAAAGCTTTAATTTTCTTTAGGGTAGGTAATTCATTGTTACGGTAAAGTGAATGTACCTTTCTGCGAATTGCTGCTTGAGTAAAACTATCATATTTATCCAAACGCTTCATTTGAGTAGAGTTATTTCTTTTGATTGGTGTCAATAACTTTCCCTTAGTTTTGAATTCTTGTTTAATAGAGATTACTAACTTATAAGACACACCTGTAGCTTCTGCAGTTGCCATTGCCGCTTGAGTTACTGAACAAGTTCCGTCTTTACGAAAATAGGTGTAGACTCTTAACACCATTGCCCTTTCTTTACTACTTAATATTTTCCTCTTTGAATGTAATTGTTTGTAACAAGACGGAGATTCCATAATGTTTGTTATATCTTAATTGTTAACAATACACTATTATTCAAATAAATATATTAATATGCACATACAACTATAGTTCCACAACCTTACGGTAAAAATACAAAACACGCAACCAACACATATAGATACACACCAAATCTTAACGTGATCAATAACACATATTATTCTATACAAAGTACTTATAAAATATGAGTATTTATTTAGTCAATGTTTTTGAGCTAGCTATTAGGAACACGAGTCTCAGACTACTGTAACTTTACGACTGTGTTGGAGGAAGAAGCACCAAGTACTGACAACAACGCCAGCCCAGCATTGCCAAATTTTATATACATTCGAAGGAAGACTGATCACGGAAAACAAAAGAATGACAACGCTGTTGCTCAATAGTAAGCATGCAGTTCCCTCAGCAATGAAATTAGGTGTACCCATTAAGCAAGGATATATATAATTCGCCCAGACAGATGACAAGCGTGTCAGCCACGCACCCCTAAGAGTCGGACACTAATCTCTTTACAGTAACGACACTAACAGTTCTCATGACTAAAATTCGTTAAGGTGCATCATTAGCTTGGAGAAATCAACTATATGTTTACGTATTAGTCTTGTGTTTTATGTTTAATTTGATATTTTGATATGTTTAGTAAGTGCTTATTAAATATTTAGCTAAGGTCTGAATAAATTAGAGCCGGTCTTATGAATCCTGTATAAATATTAATCAGACAGATAAATATTTATATCGGGTCGATAAGTTAAAAGTGCGTCTTATGACTGCCAGGTAGCATTTATCTGCCAGATGAAATGTATTTAGCCATCACATTTTTATCGGGAGGCTTAAGTACTTGATAACTTTTATCTGAAAGTTAAAATGGTTGTTGCCATAGTGACGCATTGTTTTTCATTAGGTTTCACCTATCAGAATCTGTTTTTAGGTTAAAATCTTGGTTCACATATTTAGTAGGCACAGGCCCAGGCTCCAACTATATAAAGTTAGAACTTTTAATTCACACTTTTATATAAACTGACAAGCTATTTGTAAAGTTATATTTATATAAGAACAAATGATCATAATGTGGGTACAATAAATTAAATTTTGTAAACGTTGTACCCAACTATTGACCACACTTTGGCAGACACTGAACTTAGTACTTGCGAGACATCTTAGCTTATGTGACCACGTGACGCCATCTGTTTACTCGCCATTATTTAACAAATTTTGAGCTTTGTAGTCACTTTCCATGTAGTAGCGGTAGCAGTATGGCTTATACGTATGCGAGCACAAGTAAAAACAGTACCAACCCTGCGTTTTCTGCATAAAACATATTTATCCTTCAGATAGCTATCCGGCAGATAAATTCAGTTCATAATACGCGTAAAATATTAAAGTGGCTGATAACCTTTACCTGGTCGCTAAATTTAACCTCCCGATAGCAATATTTATCTAGTAGTCATAAAACCGGCTTTTGGAAGGTTAATTAGAAAAAAACTGAACCAACAAACTCATCTATATTGAAATGCAAATCACTTAATGTAGTTTATTCTCATCACAACAACTTGAAATTAAGACCTAGCCTTCTAGGGACAGTGTTAGTAAGCCAGGGTTCAATTAACTCTGGTTCCTGTTTGAAAGGTCAAGGAAGAATTAATATTTTGGTATGTACCATATTTTCAAGAAAGTGATAGTGTATAAAAACACTTTTCGAAACCTAACTATGGTTTTATGAATGTCATGGATGAAGGAAGATCTTAGGTTTTAATACATTTTTAATATGTGTTGATATCTAAATGCAGACGTTATATAATAATTCTCCTCTTAAGACACATTCACTGCGATGGTTTTGATTGAGATGAAACATAATAATGTGACCTATTTAATGTGTAGAAAAATTTGCAAATAAACCTATAAAAATGTTTTTCTTAAAATTGTATATAATTTTTGTCTTACTTTTTGTTTGAAAGACAGCTACACACAGTTCATTAAAGAGTACTTCATGGTATAAGGAAACTTTACCTCCTCCACCCCCGCCTTTGTCCAAGGGGGAGTTGGAAGCTTTGTATCAGGCTGCGGTGAATAAGGGGACCACTCTCGATCTAGCTTCGCTATTCAAGGACACTAGCATTACGCAAGACCTCCAAGGTCTTCAAAGTTTGGCTGTTCCGGCGCAAGCAGGACATGAAACGCTTAAAGATTCCACCAATGCCAATACTCCTGGTTACTATTACTATTTCTACCCTATAAATAGTTTTAATAAGGGTGAAGAAAAGAACAACAATAAGGAGGTACATGCATATTAGATTTGAAATTTAGATTTAATTTTGAAATTCCAGATATTAGATATTTTATTTTGTAAGAGATTTGTTTAGCTTATATGTAGAAAGTAATCTCACAGCAAGAGAAAAATTTGTAAGAAAATTATGCATGGCCATAAACAATATTGACTATGTGCTTTGAAATTAAGTGTTATTTTCTGGTAAATTTTGAAATAACTTCTTGAATTTAAGGTTACAAAACAGGTGATGTATCGGTTTTTCTTAAATGCTTATAATATAAATCCCTTGGATTGATGAACCAACTTATTTGGAGCATGTAGGAGTACCAATGGAAATATACTTATTAAATTATTCCAATGAGGTCAACTACCTGCGGCCTTTTATGGCTAATCCACTTTTCCTAAAAATTGTAATCTTATTTACAAGCTAGATACTATTTTAAGTAAAGAATACTTCATTTATCTTGGAACGTAGCATTCTTCTTACCTTAATGATTACACTATGGTCCTATCATAGGCCTATAGGCTACACCAAAGTATAACCAAGAAAAGTAATCTACCATTCAGATGCCTTTCAGAAAATTTCATTGGCAAAAGGAGCTTTTATACTATTATGTATTTTATGTGGTTTCATTCATAGTAAACCATTTGGCAAATGTATATAATAATATCAGTATAGTATTAAAACATATTCATAATAAAAAAACTTGTTTTTAGTACAAATCTTGGAAGCAATTTACTTTATTTATTTATTTCTTATACCTTAAAATATTTCAAACAGCAAAAGTTAATATAAAATGGCTATTTTTTTTTCTAAATTTAACGCAAATTAATCACCCAAACCGACCCACAATCTACCTTACGTTATATCAAGCACCTTACTTTATAAATTTCTTCCATGTTTATCAACAGAATGTAGCATTTGCTACAAACCAAGTTCCAAGCGTCAACCCCCAGTTCGCAGAAATGGTACCTACGGCTATGATGTTGCTTGAGGGTGGAACTAATGACAGAACTGTGGAGCCCCTTTTCGTCGCCATGGCTGGTTTCATAGGCATGGCGCTCATGTTCGTCTTCTCTGTGTTATTTTTACCCAAGTTTGGAACTTTGAGGTCAAGAGGAATCACAGCATTGAAAAATGTACCTGATGAACTGTCAGCACTCACCAAATTGGTCTTAGAAGCTATCGATGGTAAAGACTGCAGTGAGCGCATTGTTTGTGAGTTGGGAAGAGCTGTCAGAAAAATGAAGCTTGATAGTAAACCACTAAGGTAAAGTAACTGTAATTTTTTTTAAAATATCTAGCAGGTATCCTTCACAGAAAACTAATTATATCAAACGTAGACAGGAAATTTCTCACAAACTATGTATTAACTAGAGAATATCAACAAGTATTAGTACGCATTATCTATACTATGATATTAAAATATAAATGTGTTTGGTTTTAAATGTTTAGTGTAGTAATGAATAGAGAAGAATTTAATCTAGGTCCAGTCACATACAACAAAATAAATATGTGAAATACATTAAAGTTCCATCGGTAACTCCTTAGTCTGAATACAGCAAAAAGAGGAAACAAATGTTTTTGGTCTAGTCTAGCAAAGGAAACGTGGAAATGTTAGATTTATACATGGTAAAATATATCAGAAATAAATGTTTGTATAGAATTTTAGTCTTATATCTAATGTTAATAGTGGTTATCCGAGATAAGATTGTCAACAAAATATAATAGTATGGTGACAGTTAATTCTTCTGTATAATGCCAGTAGTTTCTGTAGATAAAAACTCGTATTCATTTGCTAACAAGATGAAGAGGGTGACTTTTAAGGAAATCTGTAACCATCTCCTCATAGAGATTGGAAAACCTATTATTGAAAAAAATACCCCCAAGTGCTGATTAATCTATTCACCATCTTTATATTTATACTCATTGGGATTATATATATATATATATATATATCGTAAATCTCTTACCAAATCCAAAAGCTTATAATGCCCCCCATGATTAATAGCATAATGATTGGCGATGACAGCGGGGACTAACCCTCTGTTCTTAAGGTCTTAAGGCTGTTATAACCCACCGTGACCGTATCGTCAAGGGGTATAGGCACATTCGTGAGATAGCTCTAGACCAATGGTTCCCAACCTTTTGTGACCCATCTCCCCTTCCTGGAGGTTGACTAACACCTATCGCCCCCTTTTCATTTTCATTGTATGCCTAATATTAATTTGAAGTAAAGTGTAAATAATAAAGCAGTTTTATTATTTTAAACAATTTAATACCGTATATAAAAACTACCAAAGCAGTTTTATCTGGTCACTCTTAAATAAAATAGAAAAAAATACATTTAAAAAAAACAAAGAAGTGAAATAATTAACTAAGATCATTGACGTACATTTAAAAAACAGGAGTACATGTTTTCATTTTTAAATTAGAATCTGGAAAGTTAAGAAAGTTGACAGTTAAAATTTGAAAAAATAAATGAAAGTTTGAAAAATTTGCTATTGTTTTATTTTACCTTTTCAATGGCTGCCTTATGCTTGGTGGATTTCAGTTAAAGCTTGAATATCCGGCTTTATGTTCGTCAAGTTCAGGCGCAGGTCTCCTTTGAGGCAAATGTCCAACTTATTTCTTTGTTTTGGGAGGATATGGACAACAGAACTAATATCCTTTTTCAACTAAATATGTTGACGGGAACGAGATGAGAAGTGGTTCAGTTTTTCCCCACAGTTGTGGATAAGTGTCCATAAGCTTCACCCAGACTAACTCGTGACCGCTCTGCTTGAAAATTATTTTCGCCTCACAGTCATACTTCAGATCTAGAAACTCTGTCTGCAAAGAGTTATCAAGCCTATCCACATCTTCAAACGAGAATGGATCTAGAATCCAATCCGGAATTTGTAACTTGGTCAAATCTTCAAATCTTGATTCCATTTCAGTTTTTAACTGATCAAGGTGATCAGTAAAAATTAGGATTTTGCCTTCTGGGAGTTCAGGAGTCTCGTTATCTGACACTAAACACTTTTTAAGGGTCGGAAACTGAATCAGCTCTTTACGGCCAATATTTACCTTGTGAATATCAAACTTGGCGATAAATGATGAAATAATTCCTTTGGCCTTGATAAGGCTCATCTTGTTTCCTTGAAGCCTTATATTGACTTCGTTCATCTTTTCAAAAATATCTGTAAGGTACTCAAGTTACAACTTGCGTTGCTTCAAATTCTCACTTAAAACAGGATCAGACATGTCGAGAAACTCAGTAACCGTGTCAAATAATTCGAAGAAATGGCGCAAACAGTTTCCTTTGGAAAGCCACCTCACGGCCGTATGTAGAAGCAAGCGTTCGAATTCCTCATCATTTTCATGGCATTTTGATCTTGTTGACACCAGTAATAACCAGTTGTAGGGTTTCATGCAGGACACCACTCAATTTTTTCGCAGCTAAGTTTTGACGATGAATGACACAGTGAATAGTGATGACCTCTGGCACTTCTTTCTTAAGGTGGACTAGAAACCCAGCATGACGACCTGACATGGCAGGAGCACCGTCTGTTGCGCAAGTGCTCATGTTTGTTAGGGGAATCTCTTTTTCCTCAAAATAATCTTGAACCGCTTTAAAAATCGACGATCCCTTCGTATCAGTGATCAAAGTTCTAGCAAACAACATTTCCTCGGTAATTTCCTTTTGTTCATTGATAAACCTCACATAAGCTAATAAAATTTCTTTGTTATCAATAACAGTTGATTCATCAATCTGCAATGCAAGTTTACTTTTTTTCAACAAATTGGTGAGTTTGGATTCAACGTCCGTGGCCATTTCGTCAATTCTCCTGGAAACAGTATTGTTGCTCAAAGGAACCGATTGACTTATCTTATTACTAGGGCCCTCACCTAGCATGATTTCAACAATTTTTTTGGTAGCCGGTAAAACAAGAGTTTCGCCAATTGTGTGAGGTTTACCACATTTCGCGATCAATAAAGACACCTCGTAAGAAGCAAGAAGACCTTTTTCAAGATTGGTTGCTCGTTTTTTAAATAATTCACTCACATTAGGCCGTTTATCAGCTTTAGCTTTGAGGTGTTGAAAACAACTGAGTTCTTTACTCATTTTATCACTGTGTACTCTTGATAAATTATCTTTTATTCGTGAAGGCTTCATGGCTTCATTACTAGTAAATGTTTTATCGCACAAAAGACAGTGTGGAAACTGCACATTTTGCGGTGACGCGATAAAACCGAATTTTAAATACTCAGCTGAGTATTTACGACACTTCTTCTTTTTTGAATTCATTGTGCATGAACTTCTACACTTTAAAACAAACGCACAAAAACAGAAAAGACACGCACAAAAACTGATGGTGAGGCACACAAAGGCTAGTGAAAACTGAAGACGAATGTAGGTCAATGGCAAGTGTGTTGTGATGGCAGGAGGGGGAGGGCGTTGAAACACCAGTCGGCCGCGCTGAGCAACAACAGGTGGGGACTGTGGAGAAGGGTGAGTGCAGTGAACTCGCCGGCTAAGAATAGCCAGTGACTCGTGCTACCCGGCAACTTCTACTGTACAGTACTTTTTAATTTTTCCCCCTTTGAGTACTCATCGCCCCCAAATCGCCCCCCACTTATTTATTGCCCCCAGGTTGGGAACCACTGCTCTAGACCCTTGACCCACCTCGTACTGGCTCAAAGATCAAGGAGAGGAGTATGTCTCTTTTAAATACAGAGGCTAGCACTACAAGAAAAGTTACTGTATAGAATTAGGGACTGTCTGATATAAATACCAACTGTTAATGTTAAGTGCCAAGCGGAATTATTTTGGAGGTGACTGGAACAGCGCTATCCGATAATCTGGTATTACTACCAATAATTTGGTGTTTCGCATTGGTGGGGTACTACAAAATCTAACTATGGCAAAATCCATCGCGTTTTGTAGGTTCATTTTATGCACGTGGCATTAGCCACTCGTCAAAAATAAATATTAGTAGGGGAGGATAAATCATATCAGTGCTTCAAATTCCTTTGTGATGGACAGTGGGAGATGGATCTCTGTGCACACACTTCTCTATCCATTGATTTTTCTTTATATTTCTGTTTTTGTACTCCTCTGCAGATGAATCCCAAATGGCTTTATTTTATTGACCTCATTTATAAAACGTTCATTATCCAAATCATCATTTTTTTTAAATAAAAATGAGAAAAAATAAATTATTCAAATGTCCCAACAACCCCACTTGTAAACCTCTACACAACTGGACTAATCTTGTCTACTAGGCAAGGGCTTGCAGGACTGATGTCTAGACAATGGACGGCAGAAGACAAGCGGTGCGTTTACACAAATGGCCCCATAAGATCCCATGTAATTAGAATATTTCACGCGACTTTTGCCGCTGGTGTTCTGTAGGACATGACAGCAGGTTTTTCAAAACGCAACGGCAACTTTTTCGGGTGTCAGAGAGTATAAGGATTCATTTGTTCCCAGTGATTTATAAAATGTGACAGTTCTTGCCGTAGTATATCGCGTGACACAAAGCACCTGCACAAAAGGGCTCTAAAACCAAACAAAGAATATTGGGCTGGTATTAATCCATCCATCCAATTGGTCAAGCTCACCATCCTCCAACTTGGAGGCATCCAGTTCAGATTTTGAAAGGTGTACAATCACCACAAACCATTGATTGAGGAATGTGATCTCGGACCAACTCAATTCTCTCTCTTTGTTTAGATTGTATGAACGATATAGCACCCAAAGTAAACGTTGCAATAAATCCCACAGGAATAGTGGACTGCGAAATACAAGGTAGATCAAATAAAGCTCCCATTTCGGTTAGCTACTGCGCATTGCATTATTGTCATCATATTTGTGCTAGATGATGGTCTGATGGAAGTATTTATATAGAATATCACTAAGAAATATTTTGTTTCCCCATTTAAAATTACTTTAAAGGCGTTTATTTTTAGTAATATAGGTCAAGCAATATTTACTTTTATGTACAAGGATGCGTTGAAGATATATTTTAGTGTTAACTAATAAAAGTTCTTGATTAGTTTGAAATATTTAATGATACATTATTCTATTAAACTCAAATAAATGTTATTTTTTAATTAGATTTAAAGAAATTATTTTACTTTTATGTTTATAATTATAATAAGTTTTAGTTGTACTAATTCAATAAAATTTAAACATTCGAATCAAACAACAATAGCAAAACTACAAATATTTTGAAATTATATTCAATGTGATAGTAACTGAAGAATAAATACCAATACAAGAAATAATAAAAGTGAAATATTTGATGAAAAATATTAATTTTTGCATGGAATCGTTTTAAAAGTTTTTTTTTAATTTACGAACTGTATTTGGATTATCCTATTTTTACCAAGACTTTAGTTCTGATTAAAATCTCTGCCTCAACAAGCAGTTTTTTCTTTAATTGTAACTTTATTTCCCTTTAAAAAAATATCTATTGAGATTTCAAAAACTTTCTTTTCCTAATTGAGAAATTACCCATGATAAAGATTAAAACATTATTCTCTTGTTTGAGAATGTAGCTAAACAATTTTACTAGCTATTAATTCGTTCAAGTTAAATCTCGAGATGAGTTTTATTCCTATAATGTGCTTTATTTACAATTGTGAAGCTACTGAGAATTTAGGTACTCATTTCAAATAATTGGTCACGAGTTCTTTTATATTAAATCTTCTATCTTAATGTTTCATTGATAATTTGAAAAAAACCATAGACTTTATAAACAATTTTATTGATTTGGCTACTTTTGTAGCAACAATAAAATCCACAGTGGGGAATTTTTATTGTTAGGGATCGGCCCTGTTGTTAAGTCGTCAGTGCACCTGCCTACGAACTTAGTGGTTCCGAGTTTGATTCCCGGCTGGCACCATAGGTATTTTTCTCGAAAGAGGAATCACCCCAACGCTCACCAGGGTTTGGTTAGTTAGGCTTAAGCTAGGTTTAAGAGTTTACACTGGTTCCACAACTTATTATTCAAGTCTCATCTCATCGGGACATGGAAAGACCCTACACGGAAAGGTTGTACGTACAGTACATTTGGGCGTCCCCTGGGCAACGGTACCTTATTACTGATTAATCTTCCACAAACTGAGTTACACATTATGTAGCCCAGACTCGCAATACTATTATTATTATTATTATTATTATGAATATTAAAAATGTGGTACTAATGATAATTAATAAGTGACTAATTATTGTTTTAAGTACCGTATTTAATTAAAATTTAATGACGTTATATATAACTATTTAGGGCCTATATTATTATGGTTAAAATTATATGTTCTAGCCCATTCTTTATTTTACCAACAAACCAAGAATGAATTTAATGAATACATATTTTAAGGAAGCAAAATCGATCAATTATATTTTATTATTTAACTAGTTCACAGACAAGGTATACACCAGACCCACAGCCACCAGGTTAAAATTGCTGTGCTCATTGGAAGAGCTTTTGTCTTTCAACACGGGGATCGCTACGGGCAGTCCCAATTGACAAGATCGCTATCAAACAAGCATTTTTTTTTAAAAAAAATCTCACTTTAAAGATGGTTTTACTAGAGAACAGACAAAATATGTTCTGGTCTCAATATACTGGCTTTCACAAAGCCAGGTTCAGATGGCCTCATCCCCTTCTCATAAGCCAACCCCGTCAAACGAGCCTACTCAGAATGCAAATTACAAAGAAAGCGTAGAATTCAGGGGTCCATTTTGTGTTCAAGCTATTGTTTGCAAATTGTCTAGTTGTTAACAATCTTCAAGTACCTTCGACTTGTCTGAACAGTTTTGTTCATTGAAAGAGGGTAAGGGGTGAGTGGGGGTGGGGAGAGGGGGGGATTGGATTGCTGTTAACTGAGCTATTGTGTTCGGACTGCCACCCTTTTACAAAGAACAGTTTGAAAGTGAGTTGTCGCTTTTGGAAGTGCTGTTATCGCTGAAAACGGCAACTAGCACTCCCCAGTGCCCAAGGACTCAACCTGGATCAAGGAACTCAGAGAATCTCCCGTAAGGTTGAGTGTACATGCACTAGGCCACAGACAAGTAAGAAACAAACTCTCAACCTTTCGGGGGTTTTGCTGCGCTCCTTTTGCCAGCTTGAGTTCTTCAATGTTGGACCTCGCTATTGTCACTGCTGGGTGATAATAGGACTAACCACAGCGATCCTAGTGTTGAAGGACTCGACCATTTTAACCTGGCGGTTGAGTGTCTGGGTATATTATTTGTTTGTGCACTAGGCCTATTGTTTATACGTAGAGTGTCTTAAGATTTTCCTTTTTGAAAGCATGCCTTTAACTACATTATTTAATTTTTCAGACTCTTGGAAATAATTATACCACCGAAATTTGGAAAACAGCTACAACAAATTAGAAAAGCAGCAGCTAAAAAGGAGAAATGCAATTTTATACCATGCAAATGGAAGCAAACAAAGCCAACCTAATTAATTATGATCCAACACATAGTAGACCTCAGGATATTATCGCATATTTTGTTTTCAAACAAAATATATGTATTTATTTTTTAAGTATGTATATGTTACCGTGAAAGCTGTAAACGTGACGATTGCCGCTAATCGACAGCGCATTCCATGATTCACTAGCTCACACTGGTGAATAGTGGAAATGAGTGTTAGTTTCTAACAACCACCGGTGGTTTACGGAGATGTTAAGTGCACCATGTGTATTTTGGTAAAGACATAACAATGATTTTACATCACTGCAGTTACCTGGAAATTGATAATTGTACCCTAGAACCAAATGCGTCGAAATGCCCCATTATATAGAAGTTGCAAATAATTACAAATAGTAACACCACAAATCTTGTTCACCGTTACAAAAAGACAAAAAGGTTAGGCCGCCATGGTTTAAAGTTATTTAGGTTTGGGTAGGGTAGGTCAGGGTAGGTTAGATAGCGCTAGGTTAGGATAGTTTAGGTTACTACACAATTCCTTCTGAATAGAAAAAAACACATACACGGCACAATATACAGCATGCCGTCCCTGAAACAAGTGGTTTCTGTTGCGCAGATAGATGCGCAGTGTACTCTTCCTTTATTTCCAACATACACAAGCTTACCCTCAAGATTATTGGTATTCGCCATTTTGGATCCTTCGATTAAGGATGCACACTGGTGCAAGACTGTTAAGGAAATTTAATTTCTGACATCCATCAATGTTAAACAGTTAATCCTGGAAATCAAGGTCGATTACTGGCAATAGTCACGTCTCCAGCTTTCACATTAATATATTGTTGGTCTACTGCAATTAGTACAACTGTCTACTAATAATATTATAATGTAGTTTTACATGACTGATTACTTTATATTAACATTTTTATTTAAATTCATATTAAAGCCGTACCCATTTTTTTTGAGGGTGTACGAGGGAATCCCTTAGAAATACATTGAAATAAAGCTATAACATAATATTGTTAGCACTTAAACAATGGAGCGAGCGAAGGTAAGTAAATAAGTACATATAAATGTTTATGTATATGGCATTTTATATTACCTGATCCACATTATAATATATACAGTAATATGCCACAATCGTAAGGACATTATTAACCACAGTAATTTTTCAAAAATAACGGTAAAGTGCTCTTTTTAGAAAATATTTCATATTTGATTCAACTTTTTCTAGTATAAAAAGGTTTAATTCAAAAAAACCTATCTTTCCATTGATTAGGTACTATTTAAATTTGTGTCTAGGGAAAATGATAATGTATTCGTCTTATTTTTTATTTGTTGTCTTGTTAAATAAAAACAGGCATAAGCTTAAGAAAATGTTATTTTGCCTGAATTATGTCAGATTTAAACTTTGAGCTTATAACTCATATATGTACAGGTATGGTTTTCAGCATACGTTTTGTGATATTGGCAGTTACCGCTGTAAGCTTAAAGCAAGAGAACCTAATTTAAAATCAATATCAATGCACTGATATGAAATTAACTTGCTCATAATGTAGTTTTAAAACTAGCTGTAAATTAAACGTAGTACTATCTACATGAATGTATAGTTATCTCTTTAATTACCTAATTAGATCGGCCGGTACTAAAATTTGTGATTATCAAACATGTTTACAGACATATCCATGTGTGGATCAAATTTCATTGTTGTATTTATTCACAAATTGTATCTGGGAGCCAAACAGTTCAAACGGGTTTGCTCCTTTGTTTGTATTAGCGTATACAAGAGGGATAGGGTGTAATTGGTGGAGGTACAAGTTGCTGTCCACAATCCCTCACACCAACGTACCATGACCTCTCTACCAGATATATATAAAATAATAAATAATAAATAGGATGTGTTATCATATATATATATATATATATATATATGATAAAACATCCTATTTATTTGGTGGATTTGCGCTGATCAGATTAGGTCAACTAATTGGCGATATTTAGTGAACTAAAATTAAAATCGAACTTGCCTCGAACAAGATCCAATCTAGTAAGTTACCGAACTTAACCGCTTACTAGTCCCTTCTGAGGGAGGGACTCACTATTGCTTAAAGTTTTCATATTGATAAACAAAACAACAAAATATCCTCAACTATCATTTAAAAACCACACCTCTAAATATATTTTATAGACATCAAATTTGAATATTATTTTCCCTAAGGTAAGCTTAATTACGAATTGAAGCTCACACAACCTTTAACTACAGTAGGTCTATAAGTTACTGCTTGCTTGTGAGTAATTCCATAGAAAAATACAATATTCTAAATGTTGACTGTCATCTATGTGCTCGAAGAACATCTATATTAGTATCGAAAATCTTATAGTAAGTTCCTTGAATAGTTTAAAGTGCTCAAGAGCTATGTATTTTTTGTGTCCTCGCAGTTATCTGAAATAATGTCTTTCAGATTTAGAAAAGTTTACTGAATTTTTGTGACCTATCAACTTAAATATGTATTGAGAACAACTTTGTTGTATGTGTTCGATTATGTCTATTAAGCTATACTATTTAAAATAGTATAAAATTTTATAATTATATTTATTTAATTTATTTATAAAAGTACTGATTAAGTTTTTGTGTAATATATAATATTGTATGTACGATATAATAAATTATTTTAAATCTTATGGCTTATCCACTTTTTTTCTTCTTGTACATAGTTAAGCAATCCTTACATTTAATATTTGATACACCATTTAATAGGCGACAGTTAAACGTTATTCAAGATCCAACTAAAGAAACATCAGTATCAAATATTTTGACTTATTTGCAGCTTTAAATGTTTGAGTTAAGATTGAAATAAGAATGTGTGTATTTCTCGTGATTAAATCGGTATCATTGTTGCCTACTTTAGGCTTTATGGAGGAACCAAATATTTTTTTAAATGTTTTGTATAGCTTTTAATGGACTAGCACTTATAACTTGTGTTTTAAAGTGCTGATAAGTAGTTTTAAAAACATAAATGTATACGCATTGTGACAATAATTCTCACTATATAATATTTATACCTGCATTTAAGAGATAAAGAAAATCTTGTTGGGTAGCAAATATTCACCCCAATTCATTAAAAATCCGTTTACATACAATTTAACCATTTTAAAACTAGAAAACTTAACAAATCGTACTTTTATTTTTACTAACATAACTAAGGCTAAGTAACAAAATGAGTACGATTTTTTTCCAAAGCTTCTTACTACACATTCGGGCTATTCGTGTTTGAGCTACGTTAATTAGGTAAGGTTGAGGGAAATATAATTAAGTGGAAATATACCCGCATTTGCTTATAGGGAGAGTGTGAAGCCAATATGTAAAATCAACATCAACACATACTTCCTCATCAACGGCAAACCAAACTAGACGAGACTGATACTTAGTTTGCATGCTCACTGATCCGTGGGTGTCGGAAATTAATGCGGTATAATAATATTTAAAGGAAGAACATAACCCACAAATTGTAATTGGTATAAATGGATAAAAATCTTTACCCACATTAGCATAATTCATCCTGCCCTTGTCGTCAGACGTTGCTAGCTCCATCCATTTACTATATCGTCCCCTAAAAGGCAGAGTATCTTAACGCCATTTTGTTAACTTTACAGGAGGTAAAAAAACACACCAAATAAGATGTACAGTACAAATAAGATGACAGAATCATGGCGATTTCTTTTTTAATTTCCATTTATTTTGGAATATTTAACTAAATTATTGGAAGGGAATTGAAATAAAGATAATAATTAACAATAAATTAGCGGCTAAGATATTTTATTTTCCTTGGGGTCAGTGGTTAGAGGAGCTTAAGATACTCTGAATTAGAGTTTACAATATCCTACTTTATTGATGATAGTTAACCATTACAGAATAAAGTGGTGTAAACACCCTTTACACTAAATATTATTATTAATTTAATTTTTCACTACTATTCTCATGATTAACACTACATTATTTACTTGGAAACCCTGTAAATACCACTAAAAAATTTATTGTTATGTGATGTTCAATAATTTCAGGTAAACTTAAGCGAATGCAATAACACTGTCATAATAAAAATGTTTGCTGTCAGCATAATGAGAAATCGGTTGTCCAGTCTATTGCGAGAGTTACTACTTAGACCAGTCACCACAAAGACGGGTCTTACAGAAAAATATGATTTTTTAATAAATAAACAACACTTACAGGAAACAATCTTTCAAACATTTTTAATTTGATATTATTTAGTCTTCAATTTCTGGAACATTTATCTGTTTCTGATAGGTTGTTGGAATGTGTGAGATGTTTGTATTCTGCATGGTATTCCTTAAGTATTGCATTTTGGTCACACAATTTCTGCAAGTCATTTTACTTAACAGATGGAATTTGTAGCTAAGAAAAGTAATATTGCTTCATTTTGGAACTTTTAACGTCTTCAAAATTAAATTTCTGCTCATCGGCGTAAGCATTCAGGTAACTATACTGAATAATATAACCATGGGGGCTGTGTGCAAATTTAGAAATATTAATAAAGTTTTATACAAAACCGAGCCATAATCACTGGAGTGCCTGGACATTTCAATAGGGGCACTGGGATTTCATTAAGCTCCCTTTCTCATCATCATCGTCTAGATTATTTTGAAAATTAAATGTCTCTTGGAGTTATTTAAAGTTTTTTAAATTGAAATATGAGTTCAATACGTCCTTCTCCTCCCTCCAAGTAATTATTTCTTGCATTAGTGTGTGTGTGTGTGTGTGTGTGTGTGCATGCTTCATTGTAAAAAATATTTGAGGCAACATTAGGGGGGGGCATAGCCTACTGCCCCCCACCCCCTTATAGACATGCCTATGGCCATAATACATTTATTTCAGCTTCCTTAACTGTATTTTAGAACTACATTTTACTCGAAATATAAATTGATCGGGCTTGAAAAAAAATCAATTACAAGATGTAAGAGTCTATAAAATAATTTAAAAGGACCAACCAACATAAGGTTAGCATTTTATAGATTGTTTATGTTTATAGTAAACAAACGATCAAAATATCATTTGACAGGGTTGATGAGTTAAAATATGTAGGAACAATTTTAACTGGCAATAACGATATTAGATTGGTAATTAGGAAAATAATACAGTCGAGAAATGCATGATAATACTCTGTCAAAAAGTTGTTGACATCTCACCTGCTGTCCGGGAATACCAAAACCATTGCTTTACTGGTTGTTCTCTATGGGTGTGAAACGGGGTCTCTTATATTACATGACAAAACAAATTTAGGGTGCTCGAAAATAAGGTGCTTATGTAGATAGTTGGTCCAAAAAGGGATGAGGCTACTGGGACATGGAGGAGGTTACATAATGCCAAGTTGCATAACCTGTAATCATCACAAGACGTTATTGGATAATAAAGTTTCTTAGATTACAATGGACAGGACATGCAGCGCGAATGGGAGAATCTAGAACCATATTCAGGCTACTGACTGGTATCCCAATGGGAAGAGACCACTGGGAAGACCTAGACGAAGATGGGAGGATAACATTAGAATATACCTGAAAAAAATAGGGTGTAATGAGATGGACTGGAAAAAGTTAGCTCAAGGCGTACTTTTGTAAGTGTGGCAATGAACTTTACAGTTCCTAATGCCATTAAGTATACAAAATACAAATAAAGCCACACAAAAACCTTTTTTTATTATCTATTATGGATTCGAATCAACTTAAGTTAAAAGAGCTCGCAAAGTCTTATTTTAATCTTAGGTACTCAAAGTTAAACCTCTCTAAAATATCAGGATTTCTTAAAAAATAATCAAAACCTTGAAAATTGTTTGAAATAATTTATTATTGTTTCCTTCAATAGCTTCTGTTTTATTTTATTGTATTAACACTTGATTTATTTTATCATAAATATTGATTTTTTTTAAATAAATACTTATAACAATTTTATATTTTACTTTTGTATAATCTATAAGGTTTATAAATATAATGAAATACAAACTAATGTTATTTTTATTCAACTTCAGTTTGAAAATAAATTTACACTTTGTATGACTTTATATTAATGCATAAATCATAGCTAAAGGAGACTAACGCTTTGCATACAGTGCTTAATTCATTGTCAAATTTAACATGTTGTCATGAAACGTGATTGAAGTCTTTTAATTCTTAAATCTATTGTTTTATATTTATAGAAGTTAGCTAACAACTTTGCTCTAGCACATAAGTTCTTTAAAAATACTTATTTTAAGGTTTTACTCAGGAAACAAAGTTATTGAATTACATATTTTGAGACACAAAACTTGCACCCATCCTTCGTTCTTAAAGGACAAAAGGAAGTACGTGCAACATTTCAATAGCAAACAACATAAGGAAAATGTAGAGTGCCCCCTTTAAAATAATACACAAATATATATATTATATGATCCCCTCACACACACACACACACACACACACACACACACTTATATATATACACACACACACACACACACACACGCACACACACACAAGTCAACAATAAAAAGGAACAACGATAGCTGCTCTGGGCGAGAAGGTAGCATGACAGATAAGTCCAATTAGAATACTTTCTTTGATATTTCTTTAGTAGAATAATATTATATTTAAAAGATGGTTAGATTTAAACAATACATCAAATTTAACACTGATCTATACAGTATCATTAAACTACTAGATCATTATATATTTTCAATTTATTTATGTCTGTATAAATACAATATAATCAATTTCTGTTTTCACAAAACGTACTGTTCAATCTATCGCTGTATCATATATCCTAACATCAAAACAGGCAATTCTTTATAATAGAATAAATAGAAAAAATTGCAATAACATTTACGATCGAGCCAAACTGACTCTCAGACCCTAAATGCAATTACTTCAGAGCCACATCAAAACTTGCAGCTATTTATTTAGGTATACAAGATTAAAGCTCTTTTTAAGAATATACAAAAGGAAAACTTTCATTTAAAAGGGCTAAAGACATAATTCATTTTCTCCCAATAAGTGACAAGATTACGTTTTACGTACAAAGTATTACCATATTTCCATACCTAATGCTCTACGCTATAAGGACGAAATTGTTATAATGACATGAAAAAGTTTATAATTTGTTCATCAAACTTGACTTCATGAAAACAAAACATAATGTGTATAAGATTTTATAAGCTACCGGTACTTCATTACGTATACTTAAACGAGACCCAATCAAAACTATTAAAATTAGAAAACATCATTACTAAAGTTAACCATAAATAATTTACTGATTAAATTATTTATTATTTTAGCTACGAAAATTTACATATTTTAAACATTTTAAAACTAACAATCATATTAGCCAACATGAAACCCAAATTGGATCTTTCTCACCTTTCGTTTCATTCTATGTCACTGTACAAAAGCTCATAATTTATAAGTCAATAAGAACAATAAAACGTATGGTAAGTTGTCCAAGCTCTAAGCTATAATTTAGCTATCAAACCAATTATTTTCCAAATTTATCAACTATGTTCAATAAATTCATTATTCAAATATTTATCAATATTTATGTATGTATATATATATATGTTAAAAAATCAGAATATTGTATCCAACGAGAATTTTGAGTCAAAATATTTACGTTAAATATCAAAATTCAGAAAATATAATTTTGATGGAGAGGCTGAAAAGGAATTTAATAGCTTACATTTTACTGGAAAAGAAGCGTTCTCAAAGAAAATCCAACCAAGAGTAATTTTCCAAGGCAAATACAACGGTATATAATCACTCTACAGCTGAAGCGTGCAAGATAGGAAAAGGGAGTGGATGAAGAAAAATCTATTGGACAGACACGTGATGCAAGCTTGGTCTGCCTTCTATTATGTGCCAGAACCTTGGAGAAGGTCAGTATAGAAAGGCTCATATTATTTTGGAAGCTTGTAATCGATTCTCGTCTACGGTGGATGTGGTGACGGTGAATGAGACCGGAACTATCCCAGAGTTCATGTGACTCGGTCAGTCGACTGGGCTAGTAGATTGGGGTTGGTCGTGTTATTACGGTCATCGCGTGTTATTGAAGGTTAAGTGGGGTGGGACGTTTCGACTACAACAGGCTGAGGTGAGCTGCACTAACCATTATTATATATTTTGCAGATAATAGTAATCGATCTTGTTTTTGTAACTTCGACAGATATTACAAACTAGCCTTCTTTTCAATATAGTCTGTTAAATAAAATTATATGTTGTTTGTTCTGATTTTATGATTGTCATAAATATAAGGGTAGAACTATTTTTCTATAACAAAGTAAAATAGTATTGATTTCACATTCTTTTCAATCATAGGCCTATTTACAATCATAATAATTCAAATTAAAACAAATAAAATTCCTTTTATAAAAAATTAGTATGGCTACCAAAAGGTATTTAAAACATAAACCTATATAGAGCTTACTGACATGAACAAAAATTACTTTCCATCTGCTCTGTATACTGGCATTTACTGTTTTTAGAGCTTCTTCTAGCATTATAATCGGCTAATAATCTTAAGTTCATGTATAACTCGTAAAATGTTTAATTTAAATCAACTTTGTGAATTGTGCGCTATTCACTATTTGTCATGTTTTGGTTTTAAACGTTAACATTGTTAATATTAATGTTTTTTTTAACCATATTACGCACTATTTGCTATAAGTTGTAAATTATACCTGTGTACAAACCCAGCCCTGGTTATTTTTAATTGTCCTTCATCTTAATTATTACTCTTAGCACGTAAGTTGATATATTGTATAAAATGTTTAATTCTAATATATCTTGGTTATTCCATATTACTTCAAACAGAATCTTTGACTTGAGGAATATAATCTATAAAAAAATAGATTAAAAAATACATTTAAAGTTTTGTTACTGATACTAAACTTTAGACTCAATGGTGTATTCTACAATTATTTTAGGATTGAACACATATGACAGCTATAAAAGTTACTAGATCTAATCACATATATTAATACGTTAAATCATATTATCTGCAGATGTCACTTTTGATCAGTGATATATAAACTGTTTTGTTTGTATTTAGTTATTTTTTTATTCAACTATAAAGTATACAATGCATAATTGAATATAAAACAAGGCACCCATGTCCTTTTCCACAATCATTTATATTTAGGTCACAATATTAAACCAACTACTCTAGTCATGTGACTCAACTACTCTAGTCATGTATATAATTTTCATATTTAATATTTTACAATATACAATATTTCCCCTCCAACAAAATTAATTTAAGCATATATGTATATAACAATTTTCTTATTTTTATAAATCTAGTTTCATAGGTTTTCTTATTATACTACCAGCTCTGGAAGTTATTATAGGAGATGTAATGTCAGGCATAGTTAGTGATAGGGGGGACTTTGGTTGAGGACTGGTGTGCTGTATTGTAGGAATAGTCTCAGGTTGGATAGGCCTAGGACTACATATTGGAGTTCGAGGGATTGGTTCATTTATGATGGGCTCTGGATTATGAAAGTATGGAGGTAGATTCAAAAACTTCCCTAATCCTTTCCTATTCCTTCTAATTTCCCTAACATCACTGTGTTTTACAATAAAATATCTTAGTGTGAAGTGTTTGTTTACTATTTGACCTGGTCCCAAACTTTGTCTTTTTGTATCAAAATTGATTCTTTAGGTTGTAAATCAGGTAAATCTTTAGCACCTCTATGATATCACATCTTTGTCTTATTGTTTTTTGCTATAAGCTTAGCTTTGATATTGATATCATAATTATTTTGTCCGTGCAGGTTATATGAGTTAGGTATTTTACTTTTAATCATTCTCTTTAACATAAGTTGTGCTGGAGATAAATTTACATCTTTAATTGGAGTGTTTCTGTATTCCATGAGTAATATAAAAATATCTTGACCTCCTTCGTAAGCTTTTCTAAAAATATTTTTAGCTTTTGAAACGGACTTTTCCGCAGGTCCATTAAACTGAGAGTAAAGTGGACTTGATGTTGCAGTTAAGAAATCAAAATTTAAGGTGAAATTTATAAATTACACACTGTTGAAATCCATATTATCTGAGATCAAAATGTCAGGTATTCCAAATCTAGCAAATATAGATTTGAGTTTGTGAATTATATGTTTAGCTGTTTAACCTTTTAAAATTTCTATTTCTATCCATCTAAATTATTACAATTGTCATATTGTTTCAATAGATGGACTTGTTAGTTATTGTTTCAAAACATGGATTCTTAAATGTCTATAATAATGTTTGTCTATTTGTTTTTTAAATTGTATGTTCTTTGTCTTTTTTGTTTTTTTTAATTGTCAGCATTTTTGTGGTTCCGATAAAAATTACAAATTAAATAGTGTTTATGTACAACACTTCTGTATCTTTACTTAAATATTACGTCGAATTTATTTACGTCGGGTAGACGATAAGTGACATTATGGCGACCGTGACAGGACGTATAGATGGAGATAAATAGTTGTTGTTGTTTAAAAAGAAAAGGGCCGTCATTAGAGATTCTTTCACGAATATTTTGAAGACTACAACATATTTGTTTTCAGTTGATGATGAGAAGGACTTAGTGGCCATTGAAACAAATCACCAGCTGTTGCAAGGAAAATCAACTGAACTTGCAAAACTAGATGAGCAAATATTGAATAGCCTGCTTGAAATTGATGCATCGGAAAATGAATTTAGTGCCGAAATAGCTAGTGCGGACGAATACAAAGCAAATTGGGCAAATATGTGTATTCATTTTAGCAGATTTAAGGTGATACATGATACCGATGTAGAGTCCGCAGCCAGTATTCAGACCGATTATAGAGGTAGACATTGTTCAAAAAGTAAGTGCAAAAACCCCAAGATCGAATTTAAGAAATATGGGGGTGACATAACAGAATGGTTTAGTTTTTGGAGCCAATTCGCTAAAATTGATGAAGACGAGGGTTTAGATACAGCAGACAAATTCCAGTATTTGATTCAGGCCACTTTAACTGGTTCAAGAGCTCGAGAGTGGTCGAAAGATCTCCTCCGCTCGAGAAAATTATCCTAAGGCTATACAAAGTTTGAGATCTCGTTTCGGACACGATGATTTATTCGTCCAAGTTTATGTGTGTTAACTATTGAAGCTGACTCTTCAGAGTTGGTCGAATGGGATGCTGTCATCGACTATGTATGACCGTTTGGAAACTCAGCTGAGAACACTCGATACTTTGGAAGTCACCTCCGATAAGTATGCGGCAATGTTATACCCGATGGTTGAATCTTGTTTGACAGAAGATTTACTCCGTGCTTGGCAACGTATTAGTGCTTCAGATCAAGGTGAGGGGCGGTTGCAAAGCATAATGTACTTTCTCCGGAAGGAAGTCGAACAAGAAGAGCGCATTTGTCATGCGATAAATGGTTTTAATATCAGTGGTGGAGAGGAAGTTGTAAAAGGTAAGAAGAGGAATATTCCCGGTTATGGAGAAACAAAGGTATCTACAACAGCCGCATTAGTTGATACAGTAAATAGGCCTAGTTCAAACACTTCTATGTGTATATTTTGTAACGCATCACATTTTTCTGTAGATTGTTTTAAAGCCAGAAAATTGACCAGAGATGAGAAGCTTAAAATTATTGGTCGTAGTCACTGTTGTTTTGTTTGTCTGAAAGGTGGACACATTGCAAAGAAATGTAGACTAAAGTGTTTGATCTGTGATGGTAAACATAATATTATACTTTGTCCCAAACTAGAAACTAGTGTTCTTAAGTCTGGGGATAAGGACAATTTGAAGAAAGACTTACCTGAATGTATAAGATTCTTGTGGAGAATACATTAGCAAATAATTTTTGCTCTGAAATACTCTTCAAACTCTTACTGTACGGTTGAAGAGGAAAAGGAGTAATCGAAATGTTCGAGCTCTGATAGACACGGGATCCCAGGGAAGGAAGGAAGGACGTAAGTGGTAGGACAAATGGGATATACATCAATAGGGAAAGAACGTATTCAGCATTATTTGTTTGGAGGATACCAGTCAGGTGAAGTTTCACACAATCGTTTTCAAATCCAGTAGGTAAACATCAAAAACCATTATGTATACGACTTTGAAGTTCATGATTATGACAAAATATGTTGCTCTGTGCCTTCTGTAAGAAAATATTTGTGTCATAGAGAACTACAACGGTTGGGTATAGAAATAAATGATAAGGTTGGACTGGTAGAAGTTTTGATAAGGGCTGATTTTGCGGGGAAAATACTCACACGTGAAAGAGGCGTTCTAAAATGTGATTTGGTAGCTGTGAATACCTATTTAGGATGGATACTACTTGGCAGGGTTCCATGTAAGAAATCACTTTCTCATACCATGACCATAACTTCTTTGTTGGCTTTCAAACAAACTGTCAAACGGTATGTGGATGATCGTTACATGGTTGAACTTCGTGTACCAAAGAGGTAAGTTTAATATCCATATCATTAAATTTAATAATAGGATTAGGTTTGCAATATTTAAAAAATAACTATCATTCCATTTATTATTTGCTTTAAAATAAACAGCGTTGGCTATCCATAGGTTTTTTTAAATACAAGTAAACTACTTTTAAATTCTTTCATGGATTTAAGATTTATACTTTATGATATTTATATTTATATATATTTTAACTGCTTTAGGGCTATTTCAGAATAGTTAGACGTAATAAATTACGGTTGGTAAAATTACAAATTATGTAAATTTTTTCACGTATTTTAGGTAAAATGTGACAAGAAATATCATTTAGACCAACACAAACTTACATAAATGTACTGCAAACCTTTAAAAGAAAAAACTGGCAGGCAAATGTTAATTTCGCAAGTTGTATTTCCGACAATTGTGAACAATTTTACTTCGAATTGTGCACAGCGATGGTAGCCGCGAATATACCATGGACGAAGCTAAACAATCCCATTATAAAAGGTTTCCTCACAAAATATACCAACAAGCAGATCCCCAATGAATCCACATTGAGGAAGAATTACTTACATCCCCAATACTTATCCGTAAGTTTTTTGTTTGTTAATCTATTTATTTATTTTTTACATTTTAATTTCAAAGATATTTTAAATTAATTGGAGCTGTGCACTTTCGTTTACTTACATAATTATTTGTTTTGAATATTAAGTGAATTTTTACTCCTTTCCAGACCATGGAGAAGATAAAAGAAAATATTGGTGATTCCTACTTTTAGGCAAATATCGATGAGACAACTGACCGTTGCGGCAGGTACATCGCAAATATCGTGGTCGGTAAACTTGACTCCACAGGACCCAGTTCTCCGCACTTGATTGCCTCAAGAGTGCTTGAAGTCGCTAACAGCTCGACAATTGCCAGAGTTGTTCGCGATTCTCTGTGTAAGTTGGATTTATATAAGTTTTTACATTCGGAACTTTATCCTATGTTATTCTGTGAGACTAAATATTTATTGTATTGTTCTGTTACAGGAGTGCTTTGGCCATCAGAAAACAATGACGAGAAATTTATGGTGCTGCTGACAGATAGCGCAGCACATATGCTACCCGAACGGGTAGTAAGACGTGGTGCTAAATAATAATAATAAATATACTGAAACACAGCTTCAGTGGCATTTATAAAATAATTATGTACTCCTATGTAAAGGGCCATCATGTTTGTAGTGCTGGGGTCTCTTGAAACTAACCAGTCTAGCTCTTGCTACAATTATTTTCAGTTGGCCATTAGCTTCTATATTGATTTCAGAATGAAATAAATAAATTGTATTTAACTAAAGGTTTGATAAGTAGCTATAATTAAATAAGGTAGCTAACAATTTTATTACGTTTGTTTGACTGAAAAACTTTTACGTTCAAACGATCATTTAAGTTATTGTCTTGTAGGAGTTATTACTATACTAGCTTTCACAGGGTGTCCAGCGACCTGGAAAACCTGGAAAACAGGGAATTGTTAGGGAATTTGCTTGGTCAGGGAAAAGTCATGGAAAAGTCAGGGAATTTTATTAAATTTCTGGAAATTTTACATTTTATCTATAAAAAGCCAAATATATTTATTCGCAATAGTCAAAATAACACTTTTCTTCCAGTTAATAACAAGCTGGAATCTTTTTCACACCATTGTCTATGTTGAGCAGACTAATATCACTTCTCAAGGTCAACAAGTGAGTTATGTGTCTTTCCACCCTTCTGCCAAAGTTGAGTCATGGCTATTTATATGTGCAAAATTTGATTAGGCCTACATTTTAAGTAGAAGGAACTAAGACTGACTGTCACACAACTATTTTAAATCTTTCTTGCTTTAGGCGTTCATAAAATTTTACTTAAATCTATTTTTAACTTAAAATAGTCCATTTCCCTGGAGGCAGAAATCGTTTAATCCCATCATTGAGTGACATCATTTCAGAATGTGTTCTATAAAAAAACACACTTTTTAATCTGTGATCTTAAAAAAATACTTTCGTAATATACTTAATATTGATAAATAGTGGTCTGGGAAAAAGTAAATTGTGTCTGGAAAAGTCAGGGAATTTAAAAATATAGTTTGGCTGGACACCCTGTTTCATCAACTGCTACAAACAGATACTGTTCAAATCTTTTATTAACGCATTTAATTCATGTAACCAAACATACATTGATGTATCTCACATACGCAATCAAATTACCGAACGATATCAAAATGTCATATAGCTTGTATGTGTGTTTATAAGAGCATGAGATATATTCGAAAGTTATTCTCTCTCCTTTGTAATGTTATGCAGATGACTGCTCCAAAATGTAGCCTAAATATGTCTCTCCAGTTTATATTATAGAGGTTACTGCTTTTGTTAGGAACTATCAATATCTAATTATAAAGTAACACTAATAAAATAGTAAAATATTATCCATGTCTAAAAAAAATATCATATTTTCTAAAAAGTTCTCTATAAGTGCATTCGTAATAAAATCAAGAAACACTTATGGCTCGCCACGCCACTTTACTTAGTTCGATAGGTTCTCGCTAGAGCTCTCTATTCGGAATAGTACTAAACCCGGCCGCTTACTGGCACTGTGTGTAGTGGAAGCTTTCTTAAAGTGTCATGGATAGCTTTTATACATACTATGTTTAGCTTACGTGTTTATTTTTACATGTCAGAAGAATCAAGCTCAAGTATATTGAAAATATTGACAATAGTGTAATAAAAAGCAGTTACATAGAAAGCATATAGTTCGGTTCGTAGCTATTTACATTTAGTACTAAAGGATTTAATTTTTCTAGCCCTTCTTTTGAATTTATTTTCAAAACTAATGTCAACAAGTCTTTGGGGCTGTCATTCAATCAATAAGTCTTTAGGGCTGTCATTCAAGGGCTTTAGCTGAATTTTCTACTTATGCGTCTTTGCCTTATTTTGTACCTTTGTTGGATTCATCGCCTACTATACCTACGTGAACAAATGTATACCAGTCGGAATTTTCACTAAAGTTTGCTTTTAACTTACCTCCTTTCAAGTCCCAAGGTGTAAAGCGATTTACCCCTCTCACGTCCTTTGGGTCTAATGATGAAAGCAATACGTCCTTGCCATGTGTTGGGCTCACTTGGTGCAGTCCCAGATTGCAACTGTGTTAATGTTCTTTTTGGGTCTTGTAAACAAACATACTGCTATACACTCTTTTTTTCCTTAAAAAAACCCAGCTTCGGTGGCCACGTGGTCTAACGTGTTAATCTCTGAGTAGACTAGACTGTCGAAGCGATCAAAGTTCGAATCCCGGTCGAGTGTAGCCTACTGAGGTTGTTTTCTCCAGAATGGTTTTTGAATCTCTCCCCTCAACCCCCAGCATGCAAATGTGGGCCCACTTCCTCTGGATATAACCCTAATAATCTTTAAAACTATTAGCGTAGGCTAATTAATATATATTCGTAGGCTATAACCCGAACAGGTATTAAGATTCAATGCTTGAAAAAAAAAACTTTATAAAACATGGGAGGGAGGTGGAGACACAACCTAAGTACCATATTATTTAGGTGTTTTTTTCTTTCTAAAAGACCTGAAAATCACAATGTATTCCGGCATAACATACAAAAAGGTGAGGAATCTAATTATTTTAAATTCAAGGTTATTAAAAAAACCTTTTCTTATAATGAATTATTCAAAACCAAACCCACAAGTGACGCAGGAACAAATATTGTTGAAAAATCAGACTTGCTTGAAATTGGCTAAACAATCTTTTATTATATAAGAAACACACATCCGCTAACGATTTTACATCCAGCAATTTCACATATAAGGCTACATTAGAACTGAACTGAAAACTTTGTTGAACAGAAACACCCACCGAAATTCATCCACCAGTCAAATATTAGAATCATTTTAGTATTAAATTTGTAATAATTTGTTATTTTAAGTGAAATACAATGTATTCTATGATAAAGCTGCTTGTGCTTAATCGCTTTTACTCTTTTCAAAAAAAGAACTAGTTATCATAGAGACATCCAAAACTAACAATTAGATCTGAGACAGATAGGCGCCTCTCTCTCTCTCTCTTTATATATATATATAATGAAACCCTGAATATAGAACAGATACGCACTTATATATATATTGTAGATATATATGAATATAGCACACATACATAATAGCCCAGGATATAAAACACACACATATATACATGTTTATAAGAGTGTGTGTGTGTGTGTGTATGAGATATATTCAGGGTTCAAATTCCATTGCGATGTACTGCAGGTGGTCTTTTTCTGAAAGGTTTCTCACGTTCTAAATGAAAATTTGCCTATATTTCTTATAAATTCTTCCTTCGTCATCAATACCTCGGTAGTTGACTTAAATGTGAATAGTCTGGATTAATAATAAGGTACGCAGAAATAAAACACAATTATGAATACTATTTAAAAGAAAATTATTCTGATATTTTAAGCTGAATCAAGTATTAGATTCATTAATTAGAAAATTACACCTGGACACGGTGATTGAACCCGGGTCCCATGGATTAGTGCGCTCTTGCTATCTATCACTGAGATATTCAGGATTCATCTAGTTTTCAGGATTATTCTTAACTGATAGTTTAAGGCGTACTTAAATGCGTGTGTGTTCTTAGATATTCATATGAACACTTGTCTAGAATATAAACATTTATTTTCGTTTAACATAAATACCTAAATCATCCGTACCTTGTTAGACCAGAGAAATGAGTATAATACAGACTAAAGAATTCAACAAAAAAAACTTTTATGGAATCTGGGGCACTTGAAACATTCGTCACGGTTACAATTTTTAGAATATTTTTTTATACGAGCAGACGACTTTTATTTTGTATGCATGAGAAAGGAACAAAGAAATGAATGCGCCAAATCCTTCATACGTAACATATGTGACACAAACTAGAGAACAAAGCTATAATACTGAACTAACCTAAAATATGTGTCGGCCTGAAAAAAAACTATGTTTTAATTAAATGGACGTTATGTTATAATTAGATTTATAAAAAAGGGCTTATTTAGCTCACTTTTTAAGTAGATCATTGTAGTGGTTTATGTAATAGTTAAAATGTATGATATTCATCTTAGTTAAAATATTTTTTTTCTTACCTCACGATAGTATATTTCTTTATGGAAGAGTTTTAAAATTGTTTAATGATGTTTATTCTTTTTTTATGCAGAATCTAAAAATACTTTTTTCAGTATTTAGGACAGCGTTTAAATAGCCGATCGAGTTATACGTGTATGTACTAATTATGCTAATGTTTTTAGGGATTACAGAAGTTTTACATTGAGGACGTTTACACATATTCACGTGGAGTAAAAGTAGAAAACAATCTTTGTAAAAACACCCTCAGTACACCCGACCAAAATTCGAGCCTCAATGCCTCCTCGCCCCCCTCAACGGCAGTCTAGTCTACTGCAAGATTAGCGCATTAGACCAAGCAGCCAATGAAGTGGGTTATCTTGCTTACCAGTGGCGTACTATGAGAAAAATTAATAAGTATGCTGTACTTTATAAGCAGCAACGGAGATTTGGGAGCCGAGGACCATCAACCTCCGCTGTCCAAGAACGTCAAGGGATATTTTCAAGGGATATATTTGAAGATGTGTTAATATAGAACAGTGGTTATCGAAAATTTACTATTTCCCTTTAACTGCATGCTATTTTAGGAAATTTGTATCCCCCCTCTTCAACTCCCATATTTTATCTTCTTTTATTTATCCATAATGATGATTACCGTCCACTCAAAATGTAATAAAATTAACTCTATGGTTTCACCCCGCATTCAGGCTATATACCTACCGAATGGCTACCAAACTGTTTGGTGAATTAGTGCCAACTCTTGTTGATATAGGGTGTCACGTGGTCAGCACAACGATGACTCCAGCCATTAAACTCGGCTCTCTATACCGGAACCACTACTACTTTATTAGAGTATATCCTTATTTATCCACTGTAGGCTGAATCTAACCGTTTCCAGACCCACTGCTTCCCAGATAATCTGGACGTGGCGAGAATCAAACCCGGAACCTCTGGGTCCGTAGCCAGGACCTATGACCACTAAACCACATAGTCGGTCCTCAAGCTATAATGATATCTACATGGTTATAAATTTAAGTAAATATTAATGTCGAGGCTAAGAGTGGTATGGGCACATTTCTGAAAGTATAATAGAGACAGATCCTATTCAATTAGCCTGGTGTAATTAAAAGCACACAGCTAGCAATACTAAAAGCAAACAATCATAATAAGAGTAAAATGAAGTGATACATCGATCAAGCGTCCATCAGATCTTGGTGAGAGTGAATCAGGTGAATTGTCCAACTCACGTTGCAATTAAAACTATTTATTAAAGACTAACTTATCTCACACAATGCTGCTTGGAAGCAAACAATCATAATAAGAGTAAAATGAAGTGATACATCGATCAAGCGTCCATCAGATCTTGGTGAGAGTGAATCAGGTGAATTGTCCAA